>JAGKTI010005590.1:0-23826 GCA_018397915.1 Birgus latro | reverse complement strand
AATCCCGCACGGGGTGGCCACAAACAAATCGCCTCCATGTCACTCTGTCCCCTGCCATTTCACTACCACGCTCCCAACTCACACCCCCCTCTCTCATATACCTCTCCACTCCATCCCTCCATCTCATCCTCGGCCTCCCCCTCCCTCTCGCCCCCTCCACCTCACTCACATACACTCTCCTCGTCAGTCTTTCACTCTCCATCCTCTCCACATGACCAAACCACCTTAACATGCTTCTCCTAACGCTTTCCATCACATCCTCAACCAGTCACGCTGAGTAAACACCGTGCAGCAGTAAAATCAGGGGAGCTGTCCGAGTCTGAGAAAATGGAGTACCGATCATTAATTGGGCAACTCAATTGGATTGCCACATACACTCGGCCAGATATTGCCTTTGATGTGTGTGAGTTGAGCGTGAATAGCAACCGAGCTACCATAGCGGATTTACTTAGACTCAATAAGGTGATCTCATGGGTGAAGACTGACAACATGAAGCTATACATTCCAAGAATGGGGCCGATCGAGGACTGTCATATAGAGTGCTTTTCGGATGCCTCATTTGCCAACCTTGTAGGCAATGGATCTCAGGGAAGTTTTGTGATCTTCGTACGAGATGCTAGTGAGGCAAGATGTCCTATATTTTGGCAGACAAGGAAGATCAGGAGGGTCGTCAAATCTACCTTATCTGCTGAGACGTTGGCGCTGCTTGAATGTGCTGAAACTGCTGTATATCTCTCCAACATATTGCATGAGGTTTCTGGATGTGGAAAGATCAAAATAAAGTGTTTCGTCGACAACAAGAATCTGGTGGACGCCCTTTACTCCTGTAAGAGCGTAGAAGACAGGAGATTGCGCATTGATATTGCTGTGTTGCGGGACATGTTGGAGCGGGGGGAGATTAATGAGGTATCATGGGTGGATACATCACAACAACTGGCTGATTGTCTCACCAAGAAAGGTGCCTCGACCGAGCGGCTGCATTCAGCAGTCAGCCGAGACTAGAAAGTTTATAAAGGTGCCTCGACCGAGCAGCTGCGTGCAGCAGTCAGCCGAGACTAGAAAGTTTATAATACTTTAAGAGACTTCACATATCTGTATGTGGCCACAGACTGGGTCTTGATAGTAATTAAACAAAAGTGTATGTATTGGATACATAGTGTGTATCAGACGCAAACAGACCATCCAGCTTCGTCCTTGGAATCTTCTGTCAAATTAAGAAGAGAGGACGAGAGTGCTAGTGTGTGTGCGCACGCACACATCTTCTAAGTCATGAGTGATGACGTCATCGGAAGGTTCCTGTGGTATGCAACCGGGAGCCTTGGCAGTTCACGTGGTAAGGCGGCCGGGTGAGTGTGGTTTGTCTAGTTCCAACAGTAACCATGCATGAAAAAATAAATTGAAAGCAGGAAATTATGATTTACATTTATGGGAATTTTTTACCACTTTACAGCATGCTGAAAACAGGTTAGACATGAAAATCATTATGGAAATCATCTTTCACACAGTCTATGCATGAGATTAATGATATGGGAAGAACAAAACAATGAATTTTGGTGAAGTTAGGGTACTTACGAGAATGATGCTGCCATCCTGATGTATAACTCACTCCGTCTTCCCAGACTCTGATAGTATGAAGTTGCACCTGAGGCACCTGCAGGAATTCATAGAATCCTTGGCACTCCGCTTTACTTTACACTCGCCAGCACTTCTCACCAGCACTTCCCACAACATTTCCTTTCCCATAATAACAGAATCTTGCATCACATCACTTCAGTGCACTGTACATCAGTTCACATAACTGTAAAGTCCCTTGTGGTCTAGTGACGAGTCCTGGAGAATAGTCACTGTCAGAGTCTGAGATGAGCTGACGGAGGCGGCGTAGGGGCTCCTTGGTGGGACGTGGTGATATGCTATCCACTGTAGAGGACTCTGAAGACAGCCGCAAACTCACATCCAGTGGTGACTCTGACGTGCCCGATGTGCTGGGCTGTGGCTCGGAGCTAGAAGGCCTGTCTTGGTGAGGCAGTGGTGTGGAGCGAGGGTTGAGCACGGCGGGGTTGACAGGCCTGAAAAAACTGTCAATGGTTGATTGACGCAAGCAACAACGATTCTGATGATTAATGATGCGCTGCCTGAAAGCTCACACTTCATCCACAAGTCCCAAGGGTCCCATCTCCCTGTCGCAGTCCTGGTGTTCTAGGTAGTCAAGGATGAACTCCACATGTTCCCGGAGTGTGCTCAGCTTGGGGATGGCTGGAGTAGTGACGAGCCGTGAGGGGTCCGCATCATTGTCACTCTCCTTGTCGGAATCTTCCTGCTGGGTACTCGTACCGGCAACAGAAGATACGATCTCGATATCAGACATGATCTGATACCCAGGATCGCCCTCATCGTCATCCAACCACTCACGCACTTCGTCAACATCCACATTGCCTCCATCCGCACAAAGCCTTGCATGGAAGTCATCCACCTCAAAACATAGGAAATCGTGCACCACGTCACTTCCATGAAGCAAACGAGACCAACCATTTTCTAGAGTCTTGACAGAGACTTCCTTCCATGCACTGGCCCAGTTGTAGATAGCAGACTTGAGGTTGTAGTGGGAAAGGTTTTCGACAGTTTGATGTCCTCGCATGTCTCGTCCTTCCCTGTGATCGTCCTCGTAGACAACCATCACCTCGTCCAAAAACCTCCGTCGGTAGAGCCTCTTCGCTGCCACAATCACTCCCTGGTCCATTGGTTGGATGAGAGCAGTCATATTAGGTGGCAAAAACAGACACCTAACGCGGCCATTTTCATCCACCAACTCCTTCTCAGACGGATGCGCAGGTGCATTGTCTAGAATCAGGAGGGCTTTTACCTGGTCATGTGGGATTTTCAGTGTTTCCGTCTGATAATGTGTAACCAATCTTTGAAGATCTTGGTTGTGAACCAAGACTTCAGAGAATGATACCACATGACAGGAAGGACATCCATTAACCCACGAAGGCACCGAGGCTGCTTTGCATGTCCAACAGTAACGGGATTGAGCCGTTGCATGCCATTAGCATTGGTGCAGCACAAAGCAGACACCCGTTGCTTGGAGAGCTTGGGGCCAGGTATACGCTTCTCCGTCTCCTCAGCGAGAGTGTTTGTGGGCACTGAAAGATAGAATAGGCCAGTTTCATCAGCGTTGTAGACTTGACTGAGAGTGAGGCTCTCCCTGTCAATCAAGCCCTTCACCTTCTGCCGAAACTCTTCTATTCCCTCATCTTTGGCATCCACAGCTTCACCTTGGGCCTTACGATTGGTAAGTCCGTGCCGTAACTTGAACGCGAAGAGCCAACCTTCAGATACCTTGAAGTCTGGGGTGTCGTGAAGCGTTGTGAACTTCTCGGCAGTAGCTTTCAGCTCTGTTCCACGTACCAACACACCAGCAGCACGTTGTTGTCGATACCAGATGAGCGTGGAACGGTCAGTGTCTGCATACTTAGGAGTAAACATCATCTTCCTCTCCACGTTTCGTCTGGTTTTCGAAGCGAAATCAGCCAGGTACTGGTGTAGTTTGTCTTGAGACCTCTTGATATTAAACAAAGTAGAGCGAGGGAGGTTGAATTCATGTAGGATCCATGATGTCGGCCACCCTGCGTCCACCTTCTCCAATATCTCCCGCTTCTTCTCCAGAGTCAAAACCACTTTCTTCCCCTTCTCAAGCGGTGCGGCCATCATCACAGACGATGAAGAAGGTGCAGAGCAGCAGCAAGCCCTGCAGGAGGTAGGGAATCACCACAAAAACAAGCACTTCAGGAGCCATGTTGAGGGCGAGTTGACGAACTGGCAGCTGAGCGAGAAATGAGACCAGAGAGAGGCGGGAGGCGCGAAAACACAGCTGGTCGGCACGCGCTGGAAATTCAAATTGAAGCGGTGAAAAAAAAAAGGATTTTTTCGAATTTTTGGGCATTTTGGGGTTCGGCCAGCCTACGATGTCCGGACAGTGATGTAACCGGATAGTGGTTGTCCGGATAGTAGAGAGATTAGAAAAACGCAGGTTTCGGTTATATGCAGTGGAAACGAAAAAGTTTCCATATGGTTGCATCATGGCGGAGAGCAACGGAGCTATGTTTACATCTGGTGGTGAAGGGGAATTTGTGGGCTTCTCCGAAGATGATGTGGGAAATGGATGTACTAAGCTGAACCAAACAAGAGTAGCAGGAGTAGAGAAAATGGCGGAGAGGAATGTCCAAGAATTAAAAAAGTTATGGGCAGTAATTAGAGAGTTGTAGGAGCAGACCTTAGAACAGGAGAGAGAGATTAAAGTCCTACAGAACAAACTGGAAAAAGTTTGCACACGCAGTTGCTGTGCAGAACAAGGAAGAGAAGTCACAGAATTAAAAGTGAGTAATGAATGTGCCACAAATGAAATAAAACAGCTCAAGAGGGAGAATAAAAGGTTGGAAGAAAAAAGGAACAGAATGAAAAGTAAACTAGATGAGTATGAATCAAAATCAAGGATGCAAGATGAACATATTAAGGAAATAAGGAAGCAATATAAAGGGTGGAAGAAAATTCAGGAGGAAGGGAATGTAAATTTGAAAGAGATTATAGAACAACAAAGCAAGGAAAAGGTGGAGAAGGAAGTGGTTAGGGTACTGAGAAGTAGAGAATCTTTAGTCAGGGATGTAGCAGATAAGAAAAAATGTGTAATAATTTCAGGAGTAAAAGAAAAACGTATGACAAGATCAGAAAGAGAGAGAGAAGAATTGAGTAAGGTTAAAGAGATAATATCAGTAGTTATGGAGGGTAACAGCGAAGCTCAAAAAGAGATTGAAGAAGTGTTTAGGTTAGGAAAGTACGAGGAAGGAGGGGCGAGGCCATTGAAGGTAAAGTTTAAGTTCCAGGTAATGGTAAATGAAATCATCAATAGAACATGGAAATCATCAGACAAAGAGGGGGTTCAAAAATGTTTGGATAAGGAGAGATGCAATTGAGGAAGAAAGAGCTAAAATAAAGAAGTCTATCTGTCTATCTACTGCCAGACGCCTCAGTCCCGAACGGGGTGGCCACAAACAAATCGCCTCCATGTCACTCTGTCCCCTGCCATTTCACTACCACGCTCCCAACTCACACCCCCCTCTCTCATATACCTCTCCACTCCATCCCTCCATCTCATCCTCGGCCTCCACCTCACTCACATACATTCTCCTCGTCAATCTTTCACTCTCCATCCTCTCCACATGCCCAAACCACCTTAACGTGTTTCTCCTAACACTTCCCATCACGTCCTCAACCACACCACAACGCTCCTTCACTTCCTCATTTGTTAGTCTGTCTCTCCATGTGACTCCACATGCTCCTCTCAAATAACTCATTTCCACTGCTCTCACTCTTGAATTCTGTCCTTCCAACAGGGTCCAAGCTTCACTTCCATATGTCAGCAAAGGCAAAAAACGAACAGAGAACAGAGGAAGAGAAGACAGTATTTTATTGGAGAGTTATGGATCAGAAATTGAGGAAGTGGTACTGACGGAGAGAAGAGGGTATAAATAATAACGAAAAAGTTTGAAAGCGGCGTATATTAATGTTGATGGTTTATTACCAGCAAGGTTAGAAATTGACAATTTCTTGAGGGCACATGAACTGGATGTTATGTGCTTTGTAGAGACCAAATTAAGAGAAGATGTTGATATCCATATGGGGGATGGTAAATACAAACTGTGGAGAAGAGACAGAAAAGGAAAAACAGGAAGAGGAGTGATGATAGCAGTGAAGAACAACTGTGGAAATGGGAGAGGGTAGGCCCGATGTGATGAATATGAAATTAGAAACTGGAGCGAATGGTAAGAGAGATATGGCAATAGTATATATTCCCCCTAAGACAAGAGCATGGAATGATGATGAATACCAGGAGATGTTGTCAGACATGGTTAGTTATCTACAGAAAGTGATTGACAAAAGCAACAATAGTAATCCCTCCACTATCCGATGTAATAGAGCCAAATGCATGACCGGACAGTGGTCTTGTCCGGATAGTGGCCCTGAAGCTCCAGCACTGGTCATTCATAACCCTAACCTAACCTAACCTGAATCAGAAAACCACCTACCTACCTCCCTACTGGACATGCATAGCACTTATTTAAATCCCCTTTCACATAAATAATACACACAAAGCATGAATTAACTGAATTTTAACCAAAAAATGATGATTTATAGGTGAGTAAGGCATAGGTGCTCACAACTTGCCAGCAAAAGTAAGTATCAGTCATGGAAATCATTATGAAAATCACCCTTTCTCACACCATATGCATTAAATTATGGACACAAAGCATGAATTCATTGAATTTTAACACAAAAATGATGATTTTGAGGTAAGTAAGGCATAGATGTTCATGAGTTGGCAGCTTAGTGTAAATAAGTATTGGACATGGCAATCTCTATGAAAATCATCATTTCTCACATCTTATGCACTAAAATATGGGATACAAAGCATCAAATAAATAAATTGTTACCAGAAAAAGAGTTAGGTATGGCAAAGGTTTTCACTGTTCACCAACAGCACCGGTCATTCTTGACCCTAACCTAACCTAACCTAAAACAGAAAACCACCTACCTACCTCCCTACCGGACATGCGTAGCACTTAAGACCCCATTCACATAAATAATTGGCACAGAGCATGAATTAATCGAATTTTAACCCCAAAATGATGATTTTGAGGTAAGTAAGGCATAGATGTTCATGAGTTGGCAGCTTAGTGTAAATAAGTATCAGATGTGGCAGTCACTATGAAAATCATCATTTCTCACATCTTATGCACTAAAATATGGGATACAAAGCATCAAATAAATAAATTGTTACCAGAAAAAGAGTTAGGTATGGCAAAGGTGTTCACTGTTCACCAACAGCACCAGTCATTTTTGACCCTAACCTAACCTAACCTAAATCAGAAAACCACCTACCTACCTCCCTACCGGACATGCATAGCACTTATTTAAGACCCCATTCACATAAATAATTGGCACAAAGCATGAATTAATCGAATTTTAACCCAAAAATGATGAATTTGAGGTGAGTAAGGCAGGGGTGTTCAGGAGTTGGCAGCTTAGTGTAAGTAAGTATCGGATGTGACAATCACTATGAAAATCATCATTTCTCATATCTTATGCACTGAAATATGGGATACAAAGCATCAGATAAATAAATTGTTACCAGAAAAAGAGTTAGGTATGGCAAAGGTGTTCACTGTTCACCAACAGCATCGGTCATTCTTGACACTAACCTAACCTAACCTAAATCAGAAAACCACCTTCCTACCTCCCTACCGGACATGCATAGCACTTATTTAAAGACCCCATTCACATAAATAATTGGCACAAAGCATAAATTAATCGAATTTTAACCCAAAAATGATGATTTTGAGGTGAGTAATGCAAAGGTGTTCGCCAGCTGACTACATAATGAACGTAAGGTAGAGACTTGATTATTACAGAGAAAATCGCCTTTTCACAGCCTATGCACTCAAATATGGGACACAAAGCATGAAGTAAATAAAATGTAGCCAGATAAATTATGATTTAGAGGTGTGTGGGGCAAAATGTTTACTAGTTGACTAGATAGTGAATGTATGTAAGAGACATGGTAATCACTGAAAAAATCACCTCTTTCACAGCCTGTGCACTCAAATATGGGACACAAAGCATGAAATAAATAAAATGTAACCAGAGAATGAGGATTTAGAAGTGATTATGGAAAATATTTAGCAGTTGACAATGTTCACTTACATGTCCATGAATGTTGTTCACCCCTTGTTTACCCCCACCTCTAAGGTTTTTACAGTGGTCATAATTGCTCTTGAAGCATGTCCAGTAATCCAGTGTTTAACTACACTTAATCTTTAGCACTGTGACTTTTGATTATTTAAACAAGAATGAAAATTCCGCAAATGATCGGACATTCGTCCACTGTTCACGGAAGTTGAGACAGAACTGGTAGGAAGGGGATTGGGCAGGAAGGGAGCTATTCGGCAGCACGCTGGAAATTCAAACTGACGCAGCCGGAAAAAATAGGATTTTTTTTTTTTTTTTTTTTTTTTTTTTGGGTGCAATTTGGGGGTTCGGCCATCAGCCCACGATGTCCAAATAGTGACGTAACCGGATAGTGGTTGTCCGGATAGTAGAGAGATTACTTCTAATGACTGATTTTAATTGTAAAGAGGTGAACTGGGAGGAATGGGACTCAGGAGGCAGTGAAGATTCGTGGGGCACTATGTTGTTAAACATAGTAATGAATAAAGTAATGGTGCAGTGCGTCGAAGAAGAAAAATTCCGAGGTGATGACACACCAGCAAGATTTGATTTACTGCTGACCAAAGAACCTGATGTAATTGAATCTTTGAAATATCTGTGTCCTATAGGAAAAAGTGATCATGTGGTCATTGAGTTCCAGATGATAACAGGGAATGTGGTGCCAATAGACGAGCTTTATAGGCAGGGAAGATACAACTTTAGGAAAGTAAACTTTACAGAATTAAGAAAATTTTCTGAAAATGTGGATTGGAGAAAATTCAGAGAAACAAGAGAGATTCAGAGGAAGTGGGATATCTGTCTAGACCTATAATTCAGGAGTGGAAAAATATGTTCCAAGAGTAAGTGGGAAAGAAAATAGGAAAAAGGAGTGGTTTAATAGAAAGTGTATGATAGTGAGAAAAAAGAGGGACATGGCGTGGAACAACTGGAGAAAGAGAGGTAATAACAGAACAAAGGAAAATATAAAAGAACTAGAAATGAATATACAAGAAAATGTAGAGAAGAAGAAAGGAGCTTTGAAAAAGGTATAATTGACAAATGTAAGGATGAACCCAAATTGTTTTATAGATTTGTTAATGGCAAATTGAAACAAAAGGAAGGAATCACCAAACTGAAAATAGAACGAGAGGTCTATAAAGATGCGGCAGTGCAAGCTGAAATAATGAACAAATGTTTCCAATCGGTTTTTACCAATGAAAGGGAGTCTGTGGAGGGGGAGGGAGTGACTAGAAATGCAGTGATAAGAGATATAAAAGTGGAAGTGCAGGAAGTGTATAAATTACTTGAAGCTCAAGATGTAAGGAAAGCCCCAGGACCGGATGGAATTTCTAGTTGTGTACTGAAGGAATGCACAGAAAAACTGGCGGATAAGATTCACAGTTTAATTGTTTGTTCTCTGGAAGAGGGGAAAGTGCCTCGGGAATGGAAGAGAGCAAATGTGGTCCCAATTTATAAGGGAGGAAACAAGGAAGAACCCCTGAACTATAGACCGGTGTCCCTAACCAGCATGGTTGCAAAATTGTGCAAGAGGATCCTGAAAGATAGATTGGTAAAATATTTGGAAGAGATGAATATTTTGACTGAAAGTCAGTTTGGATTCAGAAGTGGAAGGTCATGTGTTTCCAACTTGTTGAGCTTTTACTCAAGAGCGATTGACATGCTACAGGAGAGAGACGGTTGGGTAGATTGTGTGTATTTAGATTTGGAGAAGGCCTTCGACAAGGTACCCCACAAGAGACTAATGTGGAAATTAGAGCATGTAGGAGGACTGAAGGGAAACCTCTTGGAATGGATGAGAGACTTTTTGAGACAAGGACACTAACAAAGGACAGGACGTCTGGATGGAGAGAAGTAACAAGTGGTGTCCCGCAGGGCTCGGTGTTGGTGCCAGTAATGTTCCTGATGTACGTAAATGATATAGTAGATGGAGTGAACAGTTATGCAAGTCTGTTTGCTGATGATTCAAAGATCATGAGGAAGGTAGAGATTGAGGAGGACTGTAAAACTGCTGCAGGGGGATCTGGATAGCATACATGATTGGAGCCGGATGTGGGAAATGAAATTCAGTGCAAAAAAATGTAAAATATTGGAAATGGGTAAAAGTACCAAGAGGCCATCATTGAATTATTTGATGGGTAATGAACCAATTAGAAAAGCGAGAGAAGAGAAAGATTTGGGAATGCTGGTCCAGGATAGTTTGTCACCTAAAAAGCACATAAATAAAATAGTTAGAGAGACATATAAACTCTTGACCAATATAAGAGTGGCATTTCATTACATGGATGAGGAGATGATGAAAAAATTGATAGTGGCCATGATCCGCCTCAGGTTAGAATATGCAGCAGTAGTGTGGTCCCCATGCAAAAATCTATCTGTCTCTATTGCCAGATGCCATAATCCTGTAAGGGGTGGCCATTTGACTTTGAGTTATTTGTTTTACAGGGAGGGGCACTAACCCTCCACCAACCCACTTGTTGACACGTAGGGAGCATGTATGGTTTGGTTATATGGTTACCACCCAGCGTTGTAAATGGTTTCTTGGCTTACAGGAAACCATTTGGCTTGTCACTCAATGTAAAGCCATCTGTAAGGGAAAGAAAAGTAATAAGAAATGACAGGAAAGATGGGAGAAATAGGAAGAGAGGAGGGCAGGCACAGAAAAAGAATGATAAATGCTAAGGAAGAAGTAGGCAGCACTACATCAAGTGAGTGGATGATGGTTGCCACCACCTACCACTACGAATGATATAAATAAGATTGCGAGAATACAAAGAACAGCAACCAAGATGGTCCCCGGTCTGCCAGATCTGTCGTACAGAGAGAGGCTAGAAAGGCTGGATTTGCTTTCCATAGAGGAAAGGAGAGAGAGGGATGAAATGATTGCAGTGTTCAGGACCATGATGGGAGTAGATAAAATTGATAGAGTAGATAAAATTGACAGAGAAGATCTGTTTGTATGGGATAAGAGAGCATCAAGAGGACACAGACTGAAACTGAAGAAGCCAAGCTGCTTGAAGGACATCAAGAAATATAGTTTTCCTTATAGATGCATAGACCTGTGGAATAGACTAGACAAAGAGACTCTCTAGTCTAAAAAGAGTAAAGCAAAATTTGACTTGCTGAGAAAAAGAGACGGGACCCCACAAGTTTAGCTCATTTCTTGTATACAGTAATCCCTCCATTATATGATGTGATAGAGCCAAAGGCATGTCCGGAAATTGGTTCTGTCCGGATATTGGCCCTGAAACTCCTGCACCGGTACTTTTGGACCCTAACCAAACCTATCTCAGAAAACCACCTACCTACCTACCTCCCTACCGGACATGCATAGCACTTATTTAAGACCCAATTCTCGTAGATAATGGACACAAAGCATGAATTAATTTAAATTTAACCAGAAAATGATCATGTAGAGGTGAGTATGGCCCTCTTTTGTATTGTTTTTGCTTTTTCTTGTAAGGAACAGTATGCAGGCCTGTGGCCTTTGGTTCCTCCTTCCTTGGATTTAAAAAAAAAAAAAATCATTTGACAGCATAGTGAAAGTTGGTATCGGACATGGAAATCACCATGAAAATCACCTATTTCACAGCTAATGGTCTCAGATATGGGACACAAAGCATGAAATAAATAAAATTTAACCAGAAAATGATTACAGTATTTAGAGGTGAGTATGGCAAAGATGTTCACCAGTTGACAGCATGGTGAAAGTAAGTTTCGGACATAAAAGTTACTATGAAAATCAACTTTTTCACATCTTATGCACTCAAATATGGGACACAAAGCATGAAATAAATAAAATGTAACCAGAAAATGATGATCTAGAGGTGAATGTGGCAAAGATGTTCACCAATTAACAGCATGCCGAAAGTATCGGACATGAAAATCACCTTTTTCACAGCTTATGCATGCAAATATGGGACACAAAGCATGAAATAAATAAAATGTAACCAGAGAATGAGGATTTAGAGGCAAGTATGGAAAATACTGTATTTGGTAGTTGACAGTGTACTTTCATGTCCGTGGTGGTTGTTATGAAGATTACTCCACCTATGAGGCTCTGACTGTGGTGAAAATGGTCGTGAATCATGTACAGTAATCCAGTGCTGAGCTACACTTAATCGTTAGCACTGTGAATTATAATTGTTTACACAAAAAAGAGCACTAGCGCCAGCCATCCCGACAATCATTTACTCATGATGGCATTTGAGAGAGAACTGGGGTGGGGAAGGGGAGCCTGGGAGCAAGAGAAATGCACGTAAACGCAGCTGTTCGGCGCCACGCGCCAAATTCAAACTTATGGGAGGTGGGGTGTTTTTTTTTTTTTTTTTTTTTTTTTTTTTGCATTTTTTGGGGGTTCCGAACACCCAAGCCAACGATGTCCGGTCAATGGGGCGTCCGGTTATTGGGCGTCCGGATAATAGAGTGATTACTAATATCACAGTTGGTAAATTAGGTAAATACACACTGCTCGCTGGCCCAGTGATAACGTTCTTGCCTGCCATTGGTAGACGGGAGTTCGCGCCTCGCTCAGGTTGTGAAAAGTTTGACTGACGAAGTGGTTGGTTACTGTTCCCCTTGAGCAAGGGGATGGCGTGTGTGTGTGTGAAGGTCACAGCCTTGCCCTTAGATTGGACTATATGACCTTTCAGCTCTCTTCCTGGAGGGTAAAGGCTGACGATGATGACCATCAAGTGATCCTGACCGACCCGGTGAATTACACACACACACACACACACACACACACACAGTAGAATGCCCACACTCATGCTGGTACAATATAATGATAGCTTGATATGAATTGTAGTTTACAGTGCACTTGTTAGAATAATATTTGTATTGTCTATACAATAGCATTGAGAACTTATTGGCAGTGTATAAAAATGACTTTACTATACCATGGCCATATAGAGTGCTAGGTGGATCATGGTAAAAGATCATCACAGAAAGCAATTACAAAGCATTTAATTGTGACCAGGACCATGTTCTGGATTTTTGAAAAGGGGGGATTTAAAAAAAAAATCATAACATAGTTTATTCACTTTATTTCATTCATTCATTCATCATATGTTTCCCCATGAGGAACGTTGGAGCCTGGGGTTGGGCAGGTTGGTCCTGACATTTAAAATGAGAGTGCCCAGCTTCTTTCATCCCTGAGTGGCATTACATGAGCAATAAACCCCAACCCTCCCTTGGTTGTAAACCTTGCAGGCTTAGTCCGATTGGAGCACCTTAATTACCCACTAAGTAATGCGATATGGTAAACCTAGTACTGTAACTGACTAAAGTACTGAAAGGGTACAATCTCAGGATAAAACCTTGGAAGTGAAAGCAATGTGGATATCAATGGATAGAGCACCTTGGAAGTTAGGGGAACTGGGAGAGGGTTAATCTCTGTTATAAATATGGGAGGTGTTTCAGAATATCACAACTAACACACTAAATTGCTCTGCATGTAACAATGGAAGTTTAATATATCAGTAAAATTTTTATGCAGTTTACCAAGGAATTAATAGGACAGATCAGAACATGTGTCATGAAAGGAATTACTGCACTTTATTTACCGTTAACTATGATGTCCTTATCTGTTCTTGTTACCTCCAGATTTTTTTATTTAGAATACAAAACATCTTATGTTCATCGGGTTAACAAAGGCCACACTTGACACCTTCTCTGCAGAAAACCTTTTTCTATCTATCTATTGCCAGACCTTTTTCCCCCACAGAATTAAAGTAGCCAAAGGTGGCAAGTACATAAAGACATCCTCAGGCTAATGGTCCTAAACTCTTTTGTAAGCTAGATGTTTAGTACAGGAAAGTGCACCAGTCAGGAATATATGCTATCTGAGACTTTAAATAGTGGATTGTGGGGTAAGACTTACCTTATTAACAATTTTGGAGAACATTTTAACTCATTTTCTATTATTTTTCTATTGCCAAGATAGATAGATAGACATTTTGAACAGGATTTAATTAATTTAATGAGTTGTGTTTTTAGTTTATTTTCATTTGAATATATCTTTCTCTTCAAATAGGGGGGTTACCCGCCCCCCCGTGTTCATGGCCTTGCTGGTGACTTAAAACAAGGACTGTTTACTGTGGCATTGCAGAGTGCTGGGTAGGAGCAGTGACAAGCATGATAGTGATTGGCCTGGTGAGTCTGGCTTGCATTATAGTGATCCCGGCTCTGAAGCGTGGCCAGTACTACGAGCAGGTCAACCAGTTCCTGTTGGCTCTGGCTGTGGGCACGTTGGCTGGAGATGCCCTCATTCACCTACTCCCGCATGTGAGTTTAATTGAATTGGCCTCCATTATCCTCTGTCAGGGTTGTGTTACAGAATACAGTAACTTTTACTAAACAATTGGTGTTGTAAATTGGGGCAGCTGATCAACCAGCTTTTGGTGAAACTTCAAATGTCAGTACAGTATGACTATAATTTGCTGAGGAAGTAAGATAAAAAAAGAACATGAAAAATGCAGCATATAACAAGGATTTGCTGTACAGCAAAGCAGTTGTGTGGGGTTCGCCAGATGCCTCAATCCTGCAAGGGGTGGCCACAAACAAATCGCCTCCATGTCACTCTGTCTCCCACCATTTCACTGCCCTGCTCTCAGCTCACACACCCCTCTCTCATATACCTCTTCACTCCATCCCTCCATCTCATCCTTGGCCTCCCCCCCTCCTCCCCTCCACCTCACTCACATGCACTCTCCTCATCAGTCTCTCACTCTCCATCCTCTCCACATGCCCAAACCACCTTAACGTGTTTCTCCTAACACTTCCTGTCACGTCCACATCCACGCCACAATGCTCCTTTACTTCCTCAGTTGTTAGTCTGTCTCTCCATGTGACTCCACATGCTCCTCTCAAATAACTCATTTCCACTGCTCTCACTCTTGACTTCTGTCCTTCCAACAGGGTCCAAGCTTCACTTCCTTATGTTAGAGTTGGTATCACAATACTGTCATGTAGCAACTTTTTCACTTCCATGCCCACTTCCCTGTTTCTTATCACTGCTTTCAAGGTACCAGCAACCTTCCTTCCCTGCTGCACCCTTTCAAGCACTTCACCCTCCAGACTTCCATCCTTACTCATCACACTACCCAAGTACTTAAATGCTCTCACATTCTCCATATCCTCCCCATCCAATCTCTCTGTACATTCAGACTTCACTTCTCTTGAAGACTGTCACTTTACTCTTCCCATCATTCACCTTTAGATTCCGCTTCTTTCACACTCTCCCAAGCTCCTCTACCAAGCCTTGCAGCTCCCCTTCATCTTCACTCAACAACACAGTTTCATCTGCAAACAACCATACAGGGAGTTTCCAAGCACTGCCCTCTCTCACTAGGGCCGCTCCAACATCCATTGTCCGACCTTGTATCTCTTTTATAACCCCATCCATATACAGATTGAACAACCAAGGAGACATGACACATCCTTGTTTCAATCCAATTCACTCAGTTTGCCATCCACACGCACTGCAGCCCTACCACCCTCGTACCTACTCGTCACGTCCTTCAACAACTTCCCACCTACTCCATATATTCTTAAAGCTTTCCACAATCCTTGTCTATCCACTCTGTCATATGCTTTCTCCAAATCCATGAAGGCTGCATACAACTTTTTTCCTTTCTCTAGAAACTGTTCCACTAAAGATCTAAGAGTGAATATCTGGTCTACACAACCTCTCCCCTTCCTAAAACCTCCCTGTTCTTCTCCGACTAATTCCTCTGTTATTTCCCTAACTCTGTCAGTAAGTATACTACCATATACTTTTCCTATTACACTAAGAAGGCAAATGCCCCTTTGATTACCACACTTCTTTTTCCCCTTTTCCTTTGTACAGAGGAATAATTATACCTGACTTCCAATCCTCCGGGACTCTGCCTTCCTCCCAGGCCAATCTGCACACCTTCCACATCCATTCTTTTACTATCTCTCCCCCATTCTTCAGCATTTCACCACACACTCCATCAATTCCAGGGGCTTTCCCCATTTTAACTTTCTTCATTGCTTCCACCACTTCCATCCTACTGATTTCTTCCTCTCTTCTGACAACCCTCCTTATCCCAGCCATTCCCCAGCCACTTATACTTGCATTACTTTCATTCTCCTTACTCACCTATAATTTCTCATTCTCTGCTTCCTTTTCATTTATTTTATGGTTTTTGTCCCTCATTTGTGTAAATAGGGTCCTGAATATGTGCTGTGCATGTCTGGTAGGGAGTTATTTAGGTGGCTTTCAAAGTTAGGTTGGGTTAGGGTCTATAAGTATCTGTCCAGGGGCATTTTTCCCAAGTCCCGGACAAACACTGGCCGAGGATGAGATGGAGGGATGGAGTGGAGAGGTATATGAGAGAGGGGGGTGTGAGTTGGGAGCGTGGTAGTGAAATGGCAGGGGACAGAGTGACAAGGCGATTTGTTTGTGGCCACCCCGTGCCGGATTAAGGCGTCTGGCAATAGATAGATAGATAGACTTTCATTCTCTATGTTCAACAATTCATTGAAGTGTTCTCTCCGTCTGTTCACTTTTTCTCCCTTCTCCACTAGTAATCTACCATTTTTATCCTTCACACCCCAGCTAACTTCGTTGGTACCCTGTCTAACTCTCTTTACCTCTTTCCAGAACATTTCCTTGCATTCCCTCCACTTTACACTCAAATTCCTTCCAAATTCCTCATCCACTCTCTTCTTACTCTCTCTTACTAATCTTTTCACCTCTCTCCTCCTCTCTACATGTAACTCTCTCTTCCGTCTTTCAACTTCTTCGACGCCCCTGTTCCTCATCCACTCATTATATGCTTTCTTCTTTTGTGCCACAGCCCCTCTCACCTCTTTAGTCCACCATGCTGTTCCCTGAACCCCCTTTCATCTTCTCTTCACCCCACACTCCACCTCACATGAAGCACAGATTTCTTCTCTGAATATCTTGCACTAACCTTCCACGTCCCCCATCTGCTCCATTCTATATTTACCCAGTCTCTCCTCCATTTCCCTTTTATATTCAGCCTTTATTCCTTCCTCTTGTAACTTTTCTACCCTCCTTGTAAGAACTACTTCCTCCTGTCCTTCCCTTCTCTCTTCCTCCATTTTAGAGTTATTGACTTGGCTTAGAACTCTTTGGTAATTTGTTTTTCATTTAGTCAATTTGCCATGACGCAGTTTTATTCACTCCTCCCACATGTTGGTAAATGATGATGGAGTTGTGTTCAAAACTTTTGAGTTGGTCTGGACCCCTTCAATCCAGGTGATCGATGGTTATCATTGACTCAGTGCTGTTGCTTTTCGCATTTTCCCATAGACGAATTCAGTAATTCCTTTGAGACCTGGACACCCCAAGTCCTGGACATTTTGGGCTTGTGTCCTTCGGGGGGGGGGGGTTACCCCTACTTTAAATTTGCTGCACAGTGATGAACAGCTTTGTTTTGGCTTGTAGTTCCTCAGACGTCCGTTAGAGCGCCCCTACATCCTCCCCATTTCCCGCCTACCTACTGTCGTGACTGCATGCTCGTCACCATGGCTATCCACATGCTCTGACGGTGAATAAACAGCAATAACTCGCCACCACTGTAGACCACATCGGAATTTACAGTGTTGTGCAGTGTTAAGAAATTAGAATTCAGAGTGTAAAAGAATTAAGTGCAGAGTGAAACGCTGGAAAAAGAATGTGCAGTGTTAACAAAGTAGAATTCAGAGTGTAAAAGAATTAAGTGCAGAGTGAAACACTGGAAAATGAATGTGCAGTGTTAACAAAGTAGAATTCAGAGTGAAAAGGATTTAAGTGCAGAGTGAAACTCTGGAGAAAAGAATGTGCAGTGTTAAGAAATTGGAATTCAAAGTGCAAAGGATTAAGTGCAGAGTGAAACACTGGAGAAATGAATGTGGTGTTAAGAAATTAGAATTCAGATTGAATAAGAATTAAGTGCATAGTGAAACACTGGAGAAGCGATTGTGCAGTGTTAAGTAATTAGATTTCAGAGTGAAAAAGAATTAAGTGCAGATTGAAACACTGGAGAAAAGAATGTGCAGTGTTAAGAAATTAGAATTCAGAGTGAAAAAGAATTAAGTGCAGAGTGAAACACTGGAGAAAAGAATGTGCAGTGTTAAGAAATTGGAATTCAGAGTGAAAAAGAATTAAGTGTGTAGTGAAACACTGGAAAAAAGAATGTTCAGTGTTAAGAAATTAGAATTCAGAGTGCAAATGATTAAGTGCAGAGTGAAATACTGGAGAAAAGAATGTGCATTGTTAAGAAATTAGAATTAAGAGTGCAAAGGATTAAGTGCAGTGCAGCACTGGATTACTGTACTTGCTTGAAGTGCATATTCACCACTGTCAGAGCCATAGAAGAGGCGGGTTAATCTTCGCGACGGCCACGGACGTGTCGTAAGTACCCTGGAAACTGCTAAATATTTTCCTTACTCACCTATAATTTCTCATTCTCTGCTTCCTTTTCATTTATTTTATGGTTTTTGTCCCTCATTTGTGTAAATAGGGTCCTGAATATGTGCTGTGCATGTCTGGTAGGGAGTTATTTAGGTGGCTTTCAAAGTTAGGTTGGGTTAGGGTCTATAAGTATCTGTCCAGGGGCATTTTTCCCAAGTCCCGGACAAACACAAGTTCCGGACGGTGCTTTGGCTCTATTACGTTGGATCTTGGAGGGATTACTGTATTTTTGAGCGATCAGTGTACTTTATATATTGCAATTGCATAGAGATCTTTCTTCATGACTTACTAAAAATAATTACTTGCAGTACACAACTAAGAGTAGATATTGGAGAAAATTATTGTACGTTTCGTACAGTGTTTCAGATGTAAAGTTGAAAGTCATAAGGATAATTTTTTTATTGTAATTAGGATGCTGTGGGGTGATGCATGAAAAAAATGAATTGGCAGTAGCCACTTCATTGCAGTGCACATTCATAGTGACAGACAACCAAATCACATGTGTTGATAGAATGCATTGGTGTGGGCAGTAAAAAGGTTGAATTGACCTTAATAACACCTTGAATTTAATGACAATATTCTGTAATTTATTACTGCGGTCTTCAAAATATATTACGGTATTCAGCTTTAGAGAGACTTCTCAACTACAGTATAGAGGTTAGTTGTGGCTGTCATTTTGCCCCATCATTACAAAAGAATTTCTCCACAGTCGAAGAAAATCAAGTAGATGTAGCAAGAATAAATCAGTTCACTGGACTGAAGGGTTGAGCACAAGATTCCTCTTTTCTCAGATTCTAGCTAATGAACAGCTTTTATTAAAGGTGGTCCATCTGTTAATTCATTCAGCATGGTTATTGAAATGCAGGAGTTAGGGGTAAGGGCTGCAGACGGCATCGACCCCGCTGCAGATGACGCCGACACCCCCAGCCCCCAAAGGACTACCGGGGGTCCGCCGCCTACACCTGGCGGCTGGGAGCAGGAACGGCTCACCTGTGTCTCTCCCCAATGCCACAGGAAGGTAACTGTCAACGGCACCTAGTGTCCAGCTGAAATTCCACTCGCTAGGTAAGGGGTGGCCACGCAACGCTGTGGTATCGGCTATTGTCATACTGGGAAAGGGGCAGAACCGGCCACATTCCGTTCCCCAGTTGCCATCCTGCTGCAGGGCTGCAATACAGGCCATAAGTCGTATCGGTTGGGTGGGACTGGCCAGAAGCCGTCCGTGACCTGCAGTCGATCCCCCAAGAGTAGCGCCGCAGCACCGGCCACTGGTCGTGCTGGGTACGAGGCAGGACTGGCCAACGTCTGTCCCTCTGCTACTTTCTCCCGCAGCCCTTCGGTGTCGGCCACTAGCCATACCGTCGCTGCTGTCTTCTGTAGGCCCATGACGTCGGCCACTAGCCGCGTCGGGTACGAGGCAGAGTCGGCCATAGTCCGCTACTTTCTCCTGCAGCCCTTCGGTGTCGGCCACTAGCCGTACCGTCACTGCTGTCTTCTGTAGGCCCACGACGTCGGCCACTAGCCGCGTCGGGTACGAGGCAGAGTTGGCCATAGTCCGCTTTTCTCCTACAGGAGATTCTCCTTCCCTTTACAGAGACAGGGTAGAGCGAGCTTTGACTCGTGTTTTCCCTGGGGTTCGATGGGACGGGAACCGCCGTGCCGGCCATAAGTCGCACGGGGGAGGCTGAGCTGGCCACAGTCTGCTCCTAGGATAGCTCCTGATGGGGAAGCCCTTCATGGAGACAGGGTAGAGCGAGCTTCGACTCGTGTTTTCCCTGGGGTCCATCAGGACCAGCCATGAGTCGCACGGGGGAGGCAGAGTTGGCCACAGTCCACTCCTCATCCTCTGCTCCTGAGATAGCTCTCAATGGGGAAATCCCTTGCCTGGCCCACCCTGTTTCCTGTGGCCGGGCGGGACGCGCTCCCTCCCCTGCAGGAGGCGAGACTGGGGTAGACCCTTTCCCAGAACCATGGCATGCCTTACCCAAGGCCTTGGTTCCCTTCAACCCCGCCTATGCGGGCAGCAGCAGCAGCCGAGCCAGAGTTCCTGTGGGCAGAGCAGCCGGTACTAGGTCCTGTCGGTGACTCCCCCAGCCCGAAGTTCCTGTGAGGCGGCCCTGATGACGACGCCGTCCTCCAGCAGTTGCCGCAGTCCAGCCACCCCAGATTCCAGTACCCTGGGTTCCCAGACACCCCGGGGCCTGCCCAGAACTCCAGGGCATGACTTACCTGTTGGTGGGGCCTCACCTGGCACTCCCCGGAGCCGGCGCCAGGCCTGCCTGTTGGCTCTCCTCGGTCCCAGCCCCTAGCCCCGCACCGCTGTGCGTGGGGCTCCTTGAAGGATGAGCCTATCCTTACCCTGCAGACGGAGGGACCATTACTCAGCCCACAAGTGAAAGAAAGACTCAAACAGTGTGCTCCTCTTAGACCAGTGAATATATTCGGCTGTACATGTAACGCAAGTGATCTCTCTCAGTGTATTATGTCAGTGATAGTGGCCAGAAAACCCCAGTGTATAAAATTGGACGAGCTGCCTAGTGATCTCGGTATAGGTGTATTGCGAATGGAGCCCAGTGCGCCCTAGTTGTGTTGTGTCACTTTCCCTCCCCTAGTAAATTGATCCACACGGTGCTCAAAACAGAAAATCATATTCCAGTGATCGTGCAGCCCATTGTCTATCACTAGTCGCCCTCCCCAGTGTGAAGGCGTACCAATCCTCAGTGAACCAACCGACATAGTATTCTTATAGAAATTGCAATAACAGAAGTGATCGTGCTTCCCCTTGGTTCTTTTATTCATATCCCCCCCCAGTGTAAAGGCACTCTTGACCACCGTGTATCCATTTACCTGTGAGTATTTACCTAAGTATAGAAATACCTCAGTTTCCCCTCCCCTCTCAGTGTGTGACAGTGTGGCGTGTCTCCTTTCATGATAGACCGACAACCAGATCTGTATCTATCATGATGTATGATGTAGTTCAACCAGTGTATCATTGCCGTTCAGTGCTATACGACTGTGGCAAACTGTAACAAGTGTATTTTCTGTGTCCGAGATATCGGTGTAATAGAAGTGCCATAATTACTGGGTTTATACTACCATACTTTCCCTAAGCCGGTAGAGAGACAGATTGTGATTCAGTAAAACCTTGTGCTAACTCATCCCTGGCCAACCCAGAATCTGTTGTACTAGTGTTGTCATATTTGTCTCTGGGAAGATATTTATAATACATGTGAGTAAAGTTTACTGCTGTGTTTTTGTGCACGGTCCTTTCCCTAGAAATGCTGACCCGGTCTCGAAAAAGTGCCCACTGTAAGTCTGCGTGTTTGACGGGACGAGAAGTCGACCCTCAGAAACGCGACAGGTAAATATCTCACCTCTCGCCTTCGTGTCTAAGGGACGAGTAGTCGACCCTCAAATACGTAGCATAGCAGTTATGTTTTTCATTATTCGTCTTTAGTGTTATCTCCTGATGATTTTATTCAATTTTGGAAAGACTTTTGTATGTGAAGGGATTAATGAAGGCAATAGCTAACTCATCCAGTCTGAAAGGTTTGTTGCAAGATGAATATACTTATTTAGAGAGAACAGCAGTAATCATTCATTCATTCATTCATCATCTAATCCAACGTTGCCTCATAAGGATCGTATGAGCCTGGGGCTAGGCAGGTTGGTCCTGACATTTAAGATGAGAATGACCAGCCTCACTCATCCCTGAGTGGCATTACCTGAGCAAGAAACCCCAGTCACCCTTTGGATATAAGCCTGCACCGGCTCAATATGATTGGAGTGCCTTAATTACCCACTAAATCACCAGGCGTCATGATTTGGTTTTATGGTTACTGCCCAGCGTAGTAAATGGTTTCCTGGTGTACAGGAAATAATTTGGCTTGTCACTCAGTGTAGAGTCCCCCTTAGACAAAAAGAAGAAGAAAGAGAGAAAGACAGAAGAGGAAGGATGGAGAGAAGGAAGGAAGAGAGGAAAGGGCAGGCACCTGAGAGCAGCACTACATTGAGTGAGTGGATGGTGAGTGCCTCTCCCTTCTACTAACAGCAGTAACACAAAACTGAAATATCTGCGTGAAGGGATTAACCACTTTAAGGCAGTATTTCTTTCTTGTTGAATTGTGACTACTGGACAGTGACACAAGTGAAGGCCTCTGTTAACTCCTTTAAATGTTCAGTTATGTTCAGTTTAGAAGAGAGTTTCTGAACTGGAGGAAATAGGTATAGCCTTCATGAACCTATTTATTCCTAGGGTGCTCCCTTAACCCCTTAATGGCCCCTGACGTCCCATTGATGCCATACAATACAATTGCCATAGGTGTCAAATTAGCATGATCTGTAACAAACTACACACAATTATGGGAAGGGAACAAAGGTCAGTGGGATGTTTACACAAATCTACTCTATCATCCAAGCACTCAGGCAGTCAGTTCATCTCACATGTCATAATCTGTTGGTTTACCTGTTATTGGCAAGTACCTAGTCATTTGATGAATTTTTCTGCTAATCATAGCAAATTACAGGATGGGTTTACAGGGGGGGAAAAAAATTTCCAGGTGCACCAAACAATTCTCTTCTCATTTGTAAAAAAGGAAAATCAGTTTTTGAAATTTGAATAATGGTTCCGGCGCCGGCCTGGGATGTATAGGAATGTATCACCTCACAGCCATTGAAGGGTTAAGCTGAATGAAGACTTAAGGTAACATCAAGAATAAAATAATACTGGTATATCACTGGAACAAAGGGATTACAGTAATTAACTAACAGATTTTAGATGTTCTTCAGTGTGCATCATAGTTCAAAATTACAGGTAGCTGTTTTAATGTTCACCACCAAGGTAGCTAATGTGAATTGATTTCTGTATCTGCCGTCATTTTTTGCAGCTAGTGTAAAATTTGCCAGGATTTGAAAGACATGAAAAATACAGGGTGTAACATGACGTATGACAAAAACTTACACCAATGATCTATCATGTAATTCTGAGTATACGGTAAAACCTCGATATAACAGACTTCAATAGACCGGAATTCGCTTTTATCGGACTCGAGGAGCTACTGGACTAAATTTCTATACTGTATATCGGAAAAAGTCTGATAAAGCCAGAAGCAGTCTGGACTGCCTGACCACTTCAGCTATGTTCACCACAGTAATGTATATAAAAGACATGTTTATCAGTGTATAGTACAGTATTATTATTCCATTTGATTAATGTAGTGAAGGTATAACACAGCACAGTACTGCAATGGTAGTGAAAACAGTTTAAAAACCATTGGTGCAATCCGGACTAATGTCTGATATATCGGAAAAAGTCCGGATTAGCGAGGGAAAGTTTGGATGTCACTTTTATTGGAATTTCACATTTTTCGGAATGGCTTGGGCCCCAATTAGTCCGTTATAGTGAGGGCTTACTGTATTTTGTTCTATAAACATATACTCTTTGCGACCCTAGTTCAGTACCCAGCATTCGGCTTTTAAGTGTAAAAGTTTTGTGGCTTGAATGTGTCATCGGGTGGAAGCTTCACAGGGCGACAGGAAACGAGTATCATTAGCTTATACTGTACTGTACATGAAAATCCCATATCCCATCAGTACAAACGAGT
>JAGKTI010005589.1:27964-44269 GCA_018397915.1 Birgus latro | reverse complement strand
GGCTGCCAGAGATCGAGCAGCGTGGAGAGCCGCCATTAGGTGACCAAGGCCGACACATGCAAGCATGTTGGAGCCTTCAAAAACGAAACAAAACGAAATGAAACGAAACGACAGTTTATATTTTAAGTTCATGCTGGAGATTGATGTCTTCCCATGGTGGCACAGACACAGTTGGGTCTCTCCACTGCCTGCCTATATATATATATTTATATATATATGTCCTTCCTGTCCCCACAAAAAGAGGATGGTGGACTGCTAGAGAAAAGTACAGTAACTTGTGTGTGCAGTCCACTGGATTCAGGTTCAGATGAGCCTGGGGCCACAACAGCAAAAGCAACGTTCCCAGACTGCAGAGCTTAGGAACAATCCTCATGACTCTTTTAGCCTGAGTATGGTTTGGTTTTTAAATTACAACATCAATACTAGAGGAATATATTCAGCTTTGATTAGGAGCCTCTGGGATTCTGAAGTTAAGGTGTACTGTAATATGCAAAATAAACCAGTAAGGAAGTGGAGTCAAGGAGCATCCAAAGCCAACAAAAATATTGTACAGCCCAAGGGAGCCCAAGGAGGTGGTGCTAAATCCAGAAAGCCATGACAAACAGAGACTAGACTGGTTCCACCTTTGTGACGAATCCATCATCCACTCAAACACTGTAAGCACTAATAACTTGAGTGATTTGTATGCATGGTTGATCACAAGCACTGGTGCTGGATAAGGACACCTTCATGCAGTAGCCAGATAGTTCCACTGCCCAACTATACAAATGTCCATCAACTCCCTTCCTATCCCCTGAAGACTGCAGGAGAGCGACTACTTCAGCCTGCAATCCACTGGATTCAGATTCATATGAATCTGGGGCCACAATTAAATAAACACAAGGATTATTATCACATCTATGTGGGGGGAAAAAGAAGAAGAATGAGAGAAAGAGAGAGAGCAACTCATTACTCCACTGGGTACCCTGAAGGGCCCATGGCTGGACTACCACAATCCATATCAGTGAAGCTATAAGAGATGACCCTAACTCCCCAGCAGTGTTTTACATCAGAGAAAAACTTACGGAATGAACCCAGTAACATTCCTCAAGATACCCAGGCCCTTATTTCAGTTCTTGGTGTAAACAGAATGACTCTTAACTGTGGTATGCTACAGCACAGCTTCTTCTGGAACTGCTGTACTACACTTTTTTTTTCTTAACCTGCCCCAGATTTTTATCCTTTGCAGCTTATTTCATGTATACCACTAGAAGAAAAAGGCATTACTTTTTTTCTTTCTTTTTTTTTAATGCAAGGAAGAAGGAACCAAAGGCCATGGCCCCGCAAACTGTTCCTTCCAAGAAAAAAAACAAAGACAATATGAAAGAGAGCCAAATTCAAGATTCGTTCATATCGAGATGCCTGGACACACTGCGTTTGAAAGACTGGAGATCGTAGGAAGTTAGAAATACAGACAGAGGAAGACAGTTCCAGAGTTGACCAGTTGCATAAATGAAGGACTGGGAGTAACAGTTAACTCTTGCATTAGAGAGTTGGACAGAAAAGGGAAGAGAGGTTGTTGCTAGACGGGTACTACATGCCCGTCGTTGAGGTGGAGGGATGCAAGCAGACAGTTCAGAGGAACAGTGGCCATTGAAGTAGCGATAGAAAAGAGATAATAATGCAACAGTGTGGTGAAGAGACAGAGGTTGAAGGGAGCCAGTAAGAGGAGGAGAGTTAATGAGACGACAAGTCTTTGACTCCACCCTATTGAGAAGAGCTGTATGTGGGGAGCCTCCCCATACATAAGAGTTGTACTCTAAACAGGGGCGAATGAAACCCGTGTATAAAGCCAACAACTGTGCAGGGGTAAAGAAGGTTAGGGGTCAGCTTAGCACTAAACTCTTCACATTTTACCATTAATCTATAGCAACAAATTAGCACAGAAGATGGAAAGATGGCAATTTTAGGCCAGGTTAGATTGAAAATACTGAAGTGTGAGCCAATTACTGGACTTCAGAGTTACCAATACAATTGTATGGGTGAAAGATGCAATAAAACGGCTGAAAGTTGTCTTGCCTGTGTTAACCATTATTCTTATATGTAACAATTTCATCACCACAAACATAAGTCTCCAAACAATCTCTCATTACCCCAACACTACATTACTGTGATTTTTATATACCTAAGATACCCCACTTCTACCAACTTCTCTCATCACAGAAGCTTTTTGGTAGAGGTTGTGTGTGTGTGTGTTTATAAAAGGGGATGGAGGGGAGAAGATAAAAAAAACAAGAGGCTGTATTACTGTGGTCTCATATCACCTTTTCCTTAGCAATTTATTTTACATACTACTTGTTCCAAATTTCTCTTGTACCTTATTTATTGTATATTTTAGGATCTCTTAATCTGCAGTTTATTTTATATATTTATTCCACAATTCCATGTTATATCATTTCATTATTCAAAGCTTATCCACATAATTAACAAAAGAATATCTGTATTGCATACATGAAGCAATCAGGCAAGGATGAGGTGATAAGGAGGATCATAAGCTTACAGTAATACAAACCTTCATACAGTACTTGTATTTATATCAAAATATGGCTCCCTTTCCCTTCCTGAATGAAGATTATGCCAAAATTAGTCATGTAATTTATACTGCTTTTGGGTGAACAGGTTTGGGTGTTGGGCTGTACTGAATTATGCTTGACTCGGTTGAGTTAGGTTGGGCTGGGCTGGATTGTTTGGTTAATTTAGTTTAATTCAGTTGGGTTTACACTAATTTAACTGACAAAGGCTCCTTTCACTCTTCATGCCTTCACCCTTCCATCCACACACACACACACACACATGACTCCCCATCCCCATGACTATTTACTTAATGAGTCTTGGTCCCTGATTACGTCTTGCTTAAATTACAACACGGATGGAATGACATGCATCAACAACACACTTCACACCTGAACCCCACCCCATCTAACACACACCTACAATATTACTTTCCCCCTACATGCTACACTGTTAATTTTACATCCTCCAGTGCAATGACATCCTTAAAATTATTTCGTGCTAAAGATGACATCACTAAGAAGCAGTCTCTATAATCTTTTTTGATATGCTAATTCCATGTTTGATTTTGCAAATACCATACATTCAGCTCAGAAGACATCACTTATACTGAACATGCAAAAAGCAGGCTCCATTCACCCTTTCAGTGCAAGTTTTCATCATCATCATAATTTCATACTTTTTCATGCTAGCAAAAACCAGGCAATTATATCCATAAGCTCCCTCACACTAATAGGGCATGATGCAATAGCCATTCACCCATTCAGTGACACAATCTTTTGTATTTTAATGTTACTAGCATAAAGACTGTAACCCTTTCCATCCTCTGATGTAATCTTTATTTTACTCTTTCTATTCCTGATGGTTTTATTCATCCTGGCATATTTTTTGAGCTGTAGAAGCTAGTTACAGCTTTCAGTAACCCATTCATTGCTGAAGTACCTACCCAAGTTGAATGAAATCATTTGCTGTTGTTTTTTTGCTTAACCCCAGTCTGCTGAGCAAACCCATCAATTACAGGTAAGCAAGCGCTTCTGTGGGACCATCCTACAAGTACAGTACATTATGTTCACCATGTTGGGAACCAGCACACCCCTGTGGTAGACTGTGTCTCACCAGGGTCAGACCAGGGTCCTTCCCCACAGAGAAGTGCAGGGACATATGAGGAAATTTGGGTCCTGGGTGGACAGTGCAGCTGCTCCATCCAGAATCACAGGGCCACCATGAGTAGGCCCCTCTTCAGTGCCTGTAAATACAAAGAATAAAACATGAAAACATATCAGACTGAAGGGGTTACCA
Organism: Birgus latro; assembly: GCA_018397915.1. Taxonomy (NCBI): domain Eukaryota; kingdom Metazoa; phylum Arthropoda; class Malacostraca; order Decapoda; family Coenobitidae; genus Birgus; species Birgus latro. The sequence goes on along the minus strand of JAGKTI010005589.1, from coordinate 40,420 downwards.
CAACTCATGAGAGATCCCTCATACTAAAGGGGCTGACAAGCAAATAATGCAAATAAAAATCAATGTGTGTGTGTGTGTGTGTGTGTGTGTGTGAAAAAGTGATCAATGATATAACAAAGTCCCTCAATTTGATTCTACCGATATTGATAACTTTCCCACCCCCCTTCAACCCCCATGCTACATTTTCTATGATGGCAGGTGAAGAGGGGAGGGGAGAATCATTTTTATTTGTCTATGAGTGAAATGGATTTATCACATTATGCACTTCTTCAAGCTATAGAGCATTTGTTCTGACCTGACGAAGATCCCTAACCGTTTTTGGCTCAGTTTATGGTCAAGTGTAGTCAGGCTGGAAGGTCAGTTTAAGTAATAACCAAGAAGACTCATTCCTGCCTCATAACTTAAATAAGGCTCATCAAGTTTCATGCAACCACAAATTTGTATCTGCCTTGTGGGAGTGGTACAGTTCCATCAGGTGAAAACAAATCTACTATAGTTTTTGCTTAAACTAATAAAGACTCATAGGACGGTATTCCTGTGGGCTATGGAGGCTCCCTGGCACCCATTCCTCAACCCTTTATTTCTGTGTCTGTCCATCATCCAGTCTTAAATTGCCCCACCCAGAGGACAGGGGCCCAAGGCCAGGCTACCTGGTCCACACATTTCAGGTTTGCATATGGCACAGATACTTGGGTTCAGCTATGGAAAGATACCAAAACTGAAAGGGTTAGATGCAGTCTTCAATAACTCTTTCAATATGATACATCTTTCCAGAGTTGAACAAATGTTCCCTAGAAAATAAACAAAACAAGCAAAACAAAAGCAACTCAATGGACTGGAAGAAAAAAAAGTAAACTGTGTTAAAGCAATTTATGTGGAATACAGAAAATAAGTCACACAAATCTCAAACACAATGGCACATCTCTCATTTTAATAAATTTATCATCAGATGATTTTATGTAACATAGGTTAAAATCTCTACCTGTGAAGCAGCTGATGAAGACTATACCTTGAGCATTTGAGCTTTTCACTGGGGAGTAGGTAGAAATTTTAAAATGGGGTGGCCAGGCCAAATTACAGGATAAACTAGAGGGTGGAGAAAATCTAGAGGATCCTGGGGTATTCTCTTGGTAATCTGGCATCACCAGGCATATTTCAGGGATGGCCAGACACATTTCAGGGATGGCCAGGCATACTGAAGGGGTGGCCAGGCATATTTCAGGGATGGCCATGGATACTTCAGGAGTGGCCAGGGATACTGATCAGGCATATTTTAAGGGTGGCCAGCATTAACCTGCTCACCCCTCTGACTAGACCACCAACCCTTCAGCTCAAAATCTCTTGTAAGTTGAATAAAATCATTGGCAGACAACTGAACCACAACAAAGATGACATTCTCTAAGTAAAGGGGTTAAGGAAAAGGTGCCAAGGAGTCTCATAAGATCACAAGGCTACAGCCCATATATTAATTACACTGCTTCCCCCTTCCTAAAGCTACTGTTTTCTACACTACAGAGGCATTTGATGGGTAACTCATATAACTTATCTACAAGTGTATCTAAAGTATCACATACTCTCAATGACCACCTCAATCCATGATGTATTCTTTTTATAATTCCTTCCTGCCACCTTCCAATAATTTTATTCAGTTTGGGAGAGACTTTTAAAACTGGTGGAAATAGATATAGCCTTAATTAGGCAGTGAAGAGGGATATCTTCATGTGGTGGCATTAAAATAACCAGGCAGTTCAACTGCCTGGCTGTACAAATGTCACTCAACTGCTTCCTCATCCCTCAAAAGGAGGAAAGTAAACTGCAAGAAAAGGGCAACTTCAGCCTGCAGTCCACTGGGTTCACATCCACATAAATCTGCTGCAACAACAATAACAACAACAGCTACAGGTCCCTCCTAACTTAAATAAAAATCTTTCAGTGACGGCAAGAATATAAATTAAAATACATCCCTGGACTGAAGGGGATGATAACATTTTTTTTTTCCCACTATAATAACAACAGGTGTCTAAAAACTTACTGATGATTCTCTGTGGGAAGTGTGGTAAGGTCCCATTATTTTGGCCTAATGATATTTCAGCATTACAATGTTTCCAAAATTCCCAGCATTCCAAAGGTTTTGGTTACAAAACCCATTACTTTGATCTTATGATACAGTACAGTGCTTCAGTATCTCCAAAATTTCCAGTATTCCAAAACTATTCACTGTTACAGGAGTTTCAGCATTCTGTTTCTGGTATTCTGAAGTTTCCAACCTTCTGAACTTTCAAGCATTTCAAGTTTTTCACCATTTCAAAATGTACAATATTTCAGTATCTCCAGCATTCAAATATTTCAAAGCAGCGTCCAAACAGCTTCATGTTTCAGTAGTTTTCAGCTCTCAATGTTCCGGCATTCAAAAATATATGGCTTCAAAACAGTTAAGTTCAATACTGTAATTTCATACTTACATACCATATTTATAAAAAAATCCATCTAATATCATTCAAATATTCTAGCCATTCATCTGTACTCATCAAAATGGTTGGAGGTCATGAAAGCTAAATACTGTATCTGAAAATAACATTACAACACAATGACTAAAAAAAAAAAAAAATAAAAAATAAAAATCTACAAACCATTCCAACATTCTCAAGGATGCTTGAAAGGTGATGAATATTAAGTTCTTGTAAATCCAATACCAGACTACAATGGTGGAATATCAGCCATACACAGATATGGCAATGTCTAATCTTCTGAAAAAATATTCTAACATCCTGGCCATTAAAAAATCAGTGAAATATTGTAACATTTTTCCAACAGACTATCCATCAGAATATCTTAACAGTCAACTACAGTTCATTAATTTCAATGAGGTTGGGATTTTCATCCTTTTGCAGCTTATCTCCCATTGCCTCAAGGCTAAATAATGCAACACTATGGCTCCATATTCTTTTCATGACACTTCTTTGTGATTGGCACCATATTATTATCTCCTGCTATAGGTCAGCATGTACAGATGGAGATGGCAATGTTTTTTACCCAGTTATAGTGCACAGAATATAGGTACAAGATAACAGGACCTTACCGTCTTTTGAGTACACTAGCATCGAGCAGCAGCATCCTTGGGGTTTATTATCACATCTACCTTGTGAGTCTGGCAGTGGTGGGGGCCTGTGGGGTACAAACGTGACAATGGCTGATGATGTAAACAAACGATGTGCCTTGGCATCAATTACTCTGCTAGCTAGGCTCAGCGTGACTTCAATCCTTCGGTATCCTTACTGAAGCCTGCAGGATCTTGCTTTGCTGTGGACAAGAGATGCATCATCATCATCATTACTGTTACCTTCATTAATATTATTGTTATCATTATCCATCCATCCATTATCCAGTCTAACGTTGCCCCATGAGAAGCGTAGGACCCCAGGGCTACACAAGTTGGTCCTGACATTTAAGATGAGAGGGACCAGCCTCACCCATCCCTGAGTGGCATTACATGAGCAATAAACCCCAACCACCCCTTGGATATAAACTTTCACCAGCTCAATCCGACTGGAGCGCCGCAATTACCCACTAAACCGCCAGCCGCCATAATTTGGTTATATGGTTACCACCCGGAGGCGGTAGCTCGATCGGTAGAGAGTTGGCTTGCAGTCCCGTGGGACCCAGGTTCGAATCCTCGCTGAGGCAGGGAACAGTTTAAGGATTTGAATTTCATTAAAATCAGGCTTTACTGATCTACCAGAAGACCCGCCGACATGTCGTAAAAATAACCCCGCTAATACCAATACACCAGTCCTGTATGAGACAGCCCTAGCATGTATTCAATATGGACGGTGGGTGTTAGCGCCGTAGTGGTGACATGTAGAGGTGTATGAGGACGGCTGGGCCTTGATAGCAGGCTGTAAAGCCTATGCCCGGAGTCGGACACATAAAAAAAAAAAAAAAAATGGTTTCCTTGTGTACAGGAAACCATTCAGCCTGTCACTCAGTGTAGTCACCCATAGGCAGAAGGAATGGGAGAGAATGAAGGAAAGAAAGAAGAGGGAGTGTAAAGTCATCCATTATTTTCATTATTATTATTATTATTATTTCACTCTTAAATGTCAGGACCAACCTGCCTACCCCCGGGCTCCTATGCTCCTCATGGGGTAATGTAGGATTCGATGATGGATGGATGGAATATTGTTATAATTGTTATTATCACATGACCTCATTATAAATCAACTTTCTTCTGTTCTTTTTTTGCCAATACATCTACTGTAAACCACTAAAAAATTGCCTAAGATTTCCATTGGTACCTATAATGCTGATGTGCCTGTTGCTCCCAATTCACAGTAGCAATTGTAATATTCTGTAGTAATTTTTTACTTACCGGTATTCACAGCAGCCAATGGCAAAAAATGAACAGGAACTTAATCTAGTACCCTAACCTGAGGGAGTCAAGGGGCTGACCATGGCCCATATTCTTAGTGATTAAGGAGGCTCCCTCACAACTCTTCCTTACCAGTATAAATTTTTATCTTTAACTTGTATATTTATTGCTAATTTTCAGTATTTCTGTACCTGGTGTTCCTAAGAAGCACTGACACATTACCAATCCCCACTGAGCAGAAGTAGGGCACAGACACAGGGGGACATATCACTTGATCTTTACCCTGAGGAGACTCACATCCTTACAGGTCTTCCACTAAAGTGTACCTTGAGCTTCACTTGACAGGGAAGAGTTCACCTTCCCCATACCAGCACATGGCTCAGAGTGTGCTCAGACTCAGATCTCCTGACTGCTGTATCAACTGCATCACCAGGAATGAAAATGACTTGAAATACATTCTTGGCATACAATGAGAGTAACCCAACTTACTTTACACTCAAAATGGAGTGAGAACCATATTACCTTACGTTCAATATCTGATACTACAAGGCCTACCACCACCACCATCTGATACTGCTGTGTCTTTATGCTAGACAACGATTTGTGCAAAAGAGAAGAGGAGAGATTACAAAGGAAAGGAATAGAAGTGGAGAAAAGAAAGGGGAAAAGATGGGAAGGGAAAGAGGATGGAAAAACCATTTGTGCATCTACCTACAGCCAGACACCTTAATTGTGTACTTACCTTATATTCAATATCTGATTCTATAAGGCCTACCACCACCACCATCTGATATTGTCGTGCCTTCATGCTGGACAGAGGCTTGCGCAGTAGTCTGATGGCGGACGGCGCTGTGTGGGTATTAAGCAGTGGCGTCACCTGGCTGGGGGAATGGGAGGGGTCCAGCACCAGCAGTCTAACACCACCACCACTGGGATTACCACCTCCTTCACTCAGCTGTTCTACTCCAATGATGGTTCGACTGTGACCTGTAAAAGTTGGATACCTCAACTCCCCTTCTCTTACTGATTCTCTTCAACCTCTCTCTTTCTTCATGATAGTGTCGTATCTCTTTCCATTCACTACCACTATCTAAATGATCAACGCTGTTCTAAAGTGTCTGACCCCATCCCTCCTCAATTACAGAAGTGCAGTGACCATCTAGCAACACTCTCTCATCCCTGTTGTTGTTTTTGTTGTGGCCCCAGATTCATTCAGATATGAGCCCAGGGGACTGCAGGTTGAAGCTGCCCAGCTCCTGCAGCCTACCATCCTTTTTGGGGGGAACTGGAAGGGAACTGAGAGATGTTTGTATAACTGGGCAGCTCTCCCCCTCCCCCACTTACATCACTGCCATTATATGAAGGTATTCCTGTGAGAGAGAGTGAAATGAAAGACAGGAAAGGTTTGACATTTAACTTCAAGTACAAGCACTCATGAATTATGAATGGTTATGGATACAGACAAATCATGAATGTATTAATTTATGATGCATAAACTGTATGTCAAGCTGAAGTCCAAAAGTGATAATGAAAATCATTGTTATTGTTGTTGTTAATATGGCCCCAGGCTCATCTGGCCAAGCCAAGGGACCAGTGGGTGATGCTGCCCTTCTCCTGCAGTCCACAATCCTCCTCTTTAGGAATAAAGAGGATGCTGAGAATGCTGAGTTCCCCAGTTATAATGATGCCACCATATTGAAGTGTCCCTCTCTAGAAACACATCTGAGGATGGGGAAGGTATGAAAGGCCATTAAGATGGATAGAAATGCAGCTAAAACATTGTGGAATTAAGCTATTGGAATAGTACACATTGTGGTGCTGCAAGTATATGGTAGGGCTGAAGTTTGCTAGCTGTGAGAATTAGTTAAACCTGAGGAATTGTATAGAGTGGGAGGAGTTGTGTATACCTTGGTGCAGAGGTTCAGTGACAGAAAAAGCCAATGCTACAGTTCTCTAGCCATTCCACACCACGTCTTCAAGACCAGCATCATATTCTTGAATTCATTTCTAGTTACAAGCCAGCATTCAAGATGGAGAAATGGCAATTTTAAGTCAATTTAAAGTGAAAAGAATATAATACATACCTTGGTGCTGCAGATATATGGGAGGCTTGAAGGTTGCTGGTTGTGAGAAATAGTCCAGGCACCATCGGAACAACTCAGGGTGGGTGCCATCACTGCCAGTGGGGCGGTGGCAGTCAATGAGTTGGCATCTGTGGGGTTGTGAGATGGTTTTTTTTTTTTTTTTTATGCATGGAAGAAGGAACCAAAGGCCACGGGCCTGCACACTGTTCCTTCCAAGAAAAAGCAAAAACAGTACAAAAGAGAGCCAAATTCAAGATCCGTTCAATTTGAGATGCCTGGACACACTGCGTTTGAAAGACTGGAGATCATAGGAAGTAGGAAATACAGACAGAGGAAGACAGTTCCAGAGTTGACCAGTTGCATAAATAAAAGACTGGGAGTAACGGTTAACTCTTGCATTAGAGAGTTGGACAGAAAAGGGATGAGAGTTTGTTGCTAGACGGGTACTACGTGCCTGTCGTAGAGGTGGAGGGATGCAAGCAGACAGTTCAGAGGAACAGTGACCATTGAAGTAGCGATAGAAGAGAGATAAAGATGCAATAGTGCGGCGAAGAGACAATGGTTGAAGGGAATCAGTAAGAGGAGGAGAGTTAATGAGACGAAAAGCCTTTGACTCCACCCTATTGAGAAGAGCTGCATGTGGGGAGCCTCCCCACACATGAGAGTTGTACTCCATACACGGGCAAATAAAACCCGTGTACAAGGTCAACAACTGTGCAGGGGTAAAGAAAGTTAGGAATCGGCTTAGCACACCTAATCTCTTGGAAGCAGATTTCACAAGAGATGTAATATGTTCTTTCCAAGACAAATCCTGAGAGAATGAAACCCCAAGCATGTTCAAGGATGATGCAGGACATAACTGTTCATTATTAAACATTAGTGGGTAATCCTGAGGAAGATTTTGTCGGGTTGATATGTGTAAGAACTGAGTTTTTGATGCATTGAAAATAACAAGATTATTTTTACCCCAATCAGAGATACGAGCCAAATCAGACATTAGGTGTGCCATAGCCTCATCCCTTTTTTGTTGAAGTAACTGCTGAGATGGACGTTGCGGGAACCGAATGGAAAGGTGAAGGGTGGAATCATCAGCATATGAGTGGATAGGGTTAGATGTACAGCTTAGAAGGTCATTGATGAATAAAAGGAAGAGAGTAGGTGATAGGACAGAACCCTGAGGAACACCACTGTTGATAGGTCTAGGAGAGGAATGATGGCCATCTACAACAGCGACTATAGAACGACCAGAAAGGAAGCTAGAGATGAAGGCACAGATAGAAGGACAGAAACCGTAGGAGGGCAGTTTGGAAATTAAAGATTTATGCCAGACTCGATCGAAAGCCTTTGAGATGTCAAGTGCAATGACAAAGCTTTCGCCAAAGTCCCGAAAGGAGGATGACCAAGAGTCTGAAAGGTAGGTGATAAGATCGCCAGTGGAGCGTCCCTGACGGAACCCATACTGACGATCAGAAAGAAGGTTGTGACAGGAAAGGTGCTTTAAAATTTTTCTGTTAAGAATTGACTCGAAAACTTTTGATACGCAGGATGTTAAGGCAATCGGACGATAGATAGAGGGTTGGGAATAGTCACCCTTCTTTGGGACTGGCTGAATGAGAGCAAACTTCCAGCAAGAAGGAAAGGTACAAGTTGAGAGACAAAGGCAAAAGAATTTACCTAGGCAGGGTGTAAGCACAGAAGCACAGTTTTTGAGGACAACAGGAGGAACTCCATCGGGGCCGTATGCCTTTCTAGTATTGAGGCCAGTAATGGCAGAGAACACATCAGCTGAAGAAATTTTAATGCCAGACAATAGGAAGTCAGAGGGGGGAAGTGATGGAGGAATAGCACCGGAATCGTCTAAGGTGGAATTGGAGGAGAAAGTCTGAGTAAAGAGATCTGCTTTATCAGTAGAAGAAATAGCTACAGAGCCATCAGAGTAGAAAAGAGGAAGGAAGGATGATGAGGTAAAGTTGTTAGAAAGGTTTTTGGCAAGGTGCCAGAAGGAGCGAGAAGAATTCGAGTTGGAGAGTTGGGAACATTTAGCACGGATGAAATTGTTTTTAGCAGAGCGAAGAACAGACTTAGCACGATTCCGGGCAGAAATATATAAAAGGTGTGATTCAGGGGTGGGTTGGCTCCGGTACCTCTTATAGGCCCTCTCCTTGTTGCGGACAGCATTAGAACAAGCGTAATTAAACCAAGGCTTTCTTGCATTAGTCAGAGGATATGAGAAAGGAATGTATGCTTCCATGCCTGAGAGAATAACCTCCGTAACGCGCAAGGCACACTCAGATGGCTCCCGGTCATGGAAGCAATAATCATTCCATGGAAAATCAAAGAAGTACTGCCTGAGGGCCTCCCAATCTGCAGCTCCAAAGTGCCACAGGCGGCGTTTCTTTGGAGGCTCCACAGGCCGTACTGGAGCGATTGGACATGTTAAGGTAATAAGATGTGATCGGAGGAGCCCAACGGAGAGAAAAGATGAACAGTGTAAGCAGGAGGATTAGTTGTTAGGAAAAGGTCAAGTATGTTGGAACTCTCTCCAAGGCGGTCAGGGATACGGGTAGGGTGCTGTACAAACTGCTCTAGGTCATTAAGGATAGAAAAGATGTAGGCTTGTTCACCAGGTGGATCAGTTAAAGGAGAGGAGAGCCAAAGGTGGTGGTGAACATTGAAATCTCCTAGAATGGAGATTTCAGAGAAAGGAGAAATGGATAGAATGTGTTCCATCGTAGAAGTAAGATAGACAAAGAATTATTGATAGTCAGTAGAATTAGGAGATAAGTAAACAGCACAGATATAGTTAGTCAGAGAATGACAGGAAAGCCGAAGCCAGAGAGCAGAGAATTCAGAAGAATCTAGCTCAGGAACACGAGAGCAAGACAGATCGTTGTGTACGTATACACAACAGCCACCTTTGGCTTTGAAACGAGAATAGAGAAAGTAGGAGGATACAGAAAAGGGTTTGCTGTCAGTTGCCTCAGACAGCTGAGTCTCAGTGAGAAAGAGAAGGTGAGGTTTAGAGGAGAAGAGGTGGTGCTCAACAGCGTGAAAGTTAAAGGAAAGGCCGCGAATGTATTATTTTATTTTACCTAACTCTCTCTCATGCTCATAAATATAAACAACAAAACACAGCTACACTTACTTGATTCTGAAAGATGACAGAAGAGTGACAACTTCAGTGGCACCAATCCATTTCCGAGTGTTGGTCAGTTTCCCACCCAGCTGCTCACATCCCTGTCATATTATTAATATTATTATTACTGTTGTTGTTGTTACTACTACTGTATTACTACTACTACTACAACCACTGCTACTACTACCACAGTAATCTCTCTACTTTCCAGACGACCACTATCCGGTTACCTCACTGTTCGGACATTGTAGGCTGATGGTTGAAATCCCCCCCCCCCAAAAAAAAACATTTTTTCCGACCGCGTCAGTTTGAATTTCCCGCGCTCTCCCCCTCCTGTTAGCTTTCTCTCAACCCCCATGAAGAGTGGATGGTTGTCAGATTGTTTGCAGTATTTTCGTTCTTGTTTAAACATTCATAATTCACAGTGCTAAGGATTGAGTGTAGTTAAACACTGGATTACTGGACATGTTTCAAGAGCATTTATGACCACTGTAAAAACCTTAGAGGTGGGGGTACTATTCGTTAACAGCCATCATGGACATGTAAGTACACTGTCAACTGCTAAATATTTTTCCATAATCACTTCTAAATCCTCTTTCTCTGGTTACATTTTATTTACTTCATGCTTTGTGTCCCATATTTGAGTGCACAGCCTGTGAAAGAGGTGATTTTCTCATTGATTACCAAGTCTCTTACTTACGTTCACTATCTAGTCAACTGGTGAACATTTTTGCCCTACTCACCTCTAAATCATAATTTTCTGGTAACAGTCTATTTATTTGATGCTTTGTATCGCATATTTTAGTGCATAAGATGTGAGAAATGATGATCTTCATAGTGATTGCCACGTCCATTACTTACTTACACTAAGCTGCCAACTCGTGAACACCTATGCCTTACATACCTCAAATTCATCATTTTGGGGTTCAAATTTGATTAATTCATGCTTGGGGTCTTAAATAAGTGCTATGCATGTCCGGTAGGGAGGTAGGTAGGTGGTTTTCTGATTTAGGTTAGGTCAGGTTAGGGTCATGAATAACAAGTGCTAGAGCTTCAGGGCCACTATCCGGAGAAGACCACTTTCCGGTCATGCCTTTGGCTCTATTACGTCGGATAGTGGGAAGATTACTGTATTATTATCATTATTATTATTATTATTATTATTATTATTATTATTATTATCATCATCATCATCATCCTGACCACCTTCCCCACCTACGGATGGAGTGAGATAGGGTTCAGAAACCAAAAAATGAGAAAAATATCAGATGCTGAGTTTGCCTGTACAGTATATACAGTATGTAACAAAATTCCAAATTCTGATGATCAGTTTCAGTTATAGTTTTCAAGCATAGCCATGGGGTCCATTTTTTTTTTTTTAAACAACAGAATAGAGGAAGGAAAAACAAATGAATAATACATACCTGGGGTAGAATTGGCATCACTTGTGAAGAAAGACTGCCATGGAATGTCAGCAAGAAAATTTCTAAATCCATCCCAGTTTGTCCTATCAAAGTGTCATCGGGTCACCCTGACAGGGTCAGAACAGGGAGGTCTGGGGGGGCTAACTAATGAGGCTTTGATGAGATTGTGGTCAGAGGATCCAAGTGGTGACAGTACTTCTATCCTGTATTGATCTGGATTATTTGTCAGGAACAGATCCAAGAGATGGGCATTATGGTCAGGATTATCTGGTATTCTGGTTGGTTGCTTTACCAGCTGCATGAGATTAAACGATTGGTGAATTCTGAGTTTGGTCAGGATTGATGTTTTCTGTGGGGGTGTTTTAAGCAACGATGATGACAATGATGATGATGATGATTATGATGATGTTCTGGGCACCACCAGTGATGGATAAAGAAGTTAAGCTTAAAAAAAAAAAAAAAAAAACACTCCCCCCCCAACCCACCTGCAGGTCAAATCCACTCCTCCATGCCTGTTCGATGAGTTTTTGTATCTGTGATATGGATGGCATGGAGGTGTTGGGTTCAGAGAAAAGACGCTGGTAGTAACCGGTGTGGTGACGCAGTGAACTCAACAGCATCTGGATGTTCCTGAAAGAGGCATGTACTTATGAAAAAGTGGTGAGAACAGCTAAATTTATTGATCATCTTATCTTTATTGCTCAGAAGAGGGCATAGGAAGTCCAGGGGCCCAGGGATATGATATCTATCCTGACATTTACAACGAGTGACTTAGAATTTAAATGATCCACCTCTCCCCTACTGTGCTCCCAGACAAAAATACAATACAGTTCGTTTTCGTTTTCGTTTTTGAAGGCTCCAACATGCTTGCATGTGTCGGCTTTGGTCACCTAATGGCGGCTCTCCACGCTGCTCGATCTCTGGCAGCCTCCCTATTCAGTCCCTTAACCCTTAAGTCACATTAAATGACCTCGTCCCATGTCTTTCTCGGTCTACCCCTCCCAACCCCTCCCCCAATATTAACACTTCTCACCCTCTGTACCCAATTATCATCCCCCATCCTCTCCACATGTCCAAACCACCTCAGCCTACCTCTCCTCATCACAACACCAATACACTCCAGTCCCATCCTACCTCTCAACTCTTCTATCGTAAACCCAGCCCCCCCAGGCCTTGCACGCAGGGACGCACTGCACATCCACCTAATCATTGTCATTTCTGTACGTTTAAACCTGCGAATATCCTCTTCCTTTACTGCCCAGGTCTCACTACCATACAGCATCACACTCCTAACACATGCTGCATACAAAGACCCCTTAGCACGTAAGGAGAGTCCTCTCAATGTCAGGAGAGGCAACAGCTCCCTGAACTTCTTCCAACCACTTCTCACTCTAGCAACCGAGCTAACTCCAGCCCCACCTCCGGCACATAACATGTCTCCCA
>JAGKTI010005588.1:33205-44270 GCA_018397915.1 Birgus latro | reverse complement strand
TGATGGGCAGGACAACAGTGAAGCGAAACACGCTATATGGACTCACTCGCTAGGTGCGGCTCACTCACTAGACGAGACTTGCTCGTTAGGAAAACGAGTTGAAATGTGCCTCGCGCTCACTCGGTAGATGACGATTGCCATGAAGTTGCTAGTTTTGAGGTTTTTGTCACCAGTTATGAAGCTGAAAACAGTTTCTGTCCTATCGCTAGACTTGTGATTGCTAGTCAAAAAAACGTTAGTTGCGGCATCCTCCTGCAAGCTGATTTTGCTAGGTCAGACTTTCACTTACCCCTGTGATTTTGACCTTTGATCTGATGTTCTAGAAATAAGGTTCATCATTGGCTAATCCCCAACCCTTCCACCAAGTTTGGCTGAAGTAGGATAAAAACTTATGCAAATATTTGTTCACACACATACACCCTCCATTCGGCAAAAGCGACCATGCAGTATTAAATTGCAACTTCAGGATTGCATATGACACAGTAAACAGTAATGAAATTACAAAATGAGACTTAACTACAAAAAGGGCAATTATCATGACCTAAAGAAATACTTCTTAGAAATAGATTGAGAAAAAGAACTTAGAGGACCAGAATTAAATGTTATATATAGAAAATTCTGTGAACTTTATGAAATACAGGTCGAAAATTACATCGATCAGTACAAAGAAACAGAAATGAAAATAAACAAATGGTTTAATAAAGAATGTAAAAAAAAAAAAAAAAAGACGTTGTGGAATAGATACAGAAGACACAATAGTGAGAGAGCATATAATAACTACAAACAGGCAAGAAATGAATACACAAGAATTAGGAGAGAAGCCCAAAAACAGTTTGAGGAGGACATCATAAAAAAAAGTAGTGATCAACCGAAGCTATTTTACAGCTACATCCAAAGCAAAACCAAAGTAAAAGATAAAATACAATCCATTACGGATGAAGGGATCCTATATACACAAGAGAAAGATATTTGTGAAGTACTAAATAAGAACTTCCAATCAGTTTTCACAGAAGAAAATTTTTGAGAAGGATGATATGGAACATGCATGCCCAAACACATTACCAGAAATACAAATATCAGAAAAAGAAATACAGGAAGAGTTAAGTAAATTAGACAAAGGAAAAGCAAATGGTCCAGACGAAATTTCATGTTGGGTTCTACATGAATGTGCAAAGGAGTTAAGTAGACCATTATCACTAATATTCAAAGAATCTTTGAGTCAAGGTAAACTACCAGATATGTGGAAGAAAGCAAACATTGTCCCCTTATTCATGAAAGGGAATAGACAAAATCCACTCAACTACTGACCAGTATCACTAACCAGTGTAGTAAGTAAGATACTGGAAAAGCTAATAAGAAAAGTCTGGTTAAACCATCTAGAAGAACACAATATGATAATAGAAAGGCAGTTTGGTTTCAGAAATGGAAAATCATGTGTTGCTAATTTATTAATCTAGTATGACAGAGTTGCAGAAACATTACAGAAAAGAGAAGGATGGGTGGACAGTATCTATCTAGATTTCAAGAAAGCATTTGACAGAGTACCACACTGATGATTCTTATGGAAACTGTACCACCAAGGAGGAATCCGAGGCAAACTGTACTATTGGATGCAAGACTTCCTCAGAAAAAGGGAAATGAGAACAGTACTAAGAGAAAACTACTCATCATGGAGGGAAGTGACTAGTGGAGTTCCACAGGGCTCAGTGCTATCACCAATTATGTTTTTATTGTATATAAATGACATAGATAATAATATTGGAAATGAAAGCTATTTAAATACGTTTGCCAATGATGCAAAAATACAAAGGAGAATTACTAACATAGACTCTTGTGAAGAGCTACAAGACAAATTAAATAAACTTCATGAATGGAGTAGTACATGGCAAATGGAATTCAACTTGGACAAGTGTCATGTAATCAAGTTTGGTAAAAGTGGGAAAAGACCAGATTGGGATTATAAATTAGGAAGTAAAACCCCACACACATCAGAAAGAGAGAAGGACTTAGGTGTGATTATCAATAACTGACTAACTCCGACAGACCACATAAATGAAATGGTACAGAACATGTATACACTGCTTGCAAATATGAGAATAGCATTCACATACATTAACGAAGACTTGCTGAGGAAGATGTTAACATCTTTCATCAGACCAACCCTGGAATATGCATCAGTAGTCTGGAATCCTCACCTCAAGAAACATATAGATAAGATTGAAAAAGTTCAAGGGCTGCTGCAAGATGGGTACCAAGCTTAAGGGATCTAAGCTGTGAAGAAAGATTGGAAAAATTGAATCTCCCAACACTACAGGAGAGAAGAAAAAGAGGAGACATGATTATGCTATATAAATGCATATCAGGGAAAGAGAAAATAGACATAAATGAATATATAACCTATGGGGAAGTATCAGCAAGAGGACACTGCAAAAACTTCATGAAAAGAGAGGTGATAAAGATGTAAGGAATTTTAGTTTCCCAAATAGGGCAATTGATCAGTGGAATGCACTACCGAATGAAATAGTGTGTGTCAAAACAATTTATAAATTTAAGATGTATAAAAATGGTCTAAGACATGGGACAGTACGAGCTTGACTCATTCCTGTAAAGATACAATTAGGAAAAAATGATCATGTGGTCATTGAGTTCCAGATGATAATAGGGAACATGGTGCTAAGAGATGAGCTTTATAGGCAAGGAAGATACAACTTTGGGAAAACAAACTTTGCAGAATTTAAATTTTTTTTCAAAAATGCAGACTGGAGAAAATTCAGGGAAACAAGAGAGATACAGAGGAAGTGGGATATCTTTTTAGACCTCTACAATTTGGGAGTGGAAAAATATGTGCCAAGAGCAAGTGGGAAAGAAAACAGGAAAAAGGAGTGGTTTAATAGAAGGTGTATGATAGCGAAAAAAGAGAGGGACATGGCATGGAACAAATGGAGAAAGAGAGGTAATAACAGAGCAAAGGAAGAATATAAAAGAACTAGAATTGAATATACAAGAATACGTAGAGAGGAAGAAAGGAACTTTGAAAAAGGTATAATTGACAAATGTAAGGATGAACCCAAATTGTTTTATAGATTTGTTAATGACATATTGAAGCAAAGGGAAGGAATCACCAAACTGAAAGTAGAAGGGGAGGTCTACAAGGATGCAGTAATGCAAGCTGAAGTAATAAACAAAAGTTTCCAATCAGTTTTCACTAAGGAAAGGGAATTTGTAAGGGAGTTTGTGGAGGGGGAGGGAGTGATTAGAAATGTAGTGATAAAAGATATAAAAGTGGAAGTGCAGGAAGTGTATAAATTAATGGGAACTCAAGATGTAAGGAAAGCCCCAGGACGGGATGGAATCTCTAATTGTGTACTGAAGGAATGCATAGAATAACTGGCGGATAAGGTTCACAGTTTAATTGTGTGCTCCTTGGAAGAGGGGAAAGTGCCTCGGGAATGGAAGAGGGCAAATGTGGTACCAATATATAAGGGAGGAAACAAGGAAGAACCCCTGAATTATAGACCGGTGTCCCTAACCAGCATGGTTGCAAAATTGTGTGAGAGAATCCTGAAAGATAGATGGATAAAATATGTGGAAGAGATGAATATTTTGACTGAAAGTCAGTTTGGATTCAGAAGTGGAAGGTCATGTGTTTCCAACTTGTTGAGCTTTTACTCAAGGGCGATTGACGTGCTACAGGAGAGAGACGGTTGGGTGGATTGTGTGTACTTAGATCTGGAGAAGGCCTTCGACAAGGTACCCCACAAGAGACTAATATGGAAATTAGAGCATATCGGAGGACTGAAGGGAAGCCTCCTGCAATGGATGAGAGACTTTTTGAGTGACAGACAAATGAGGACAGTAATAAAGGACAGGACATCCGGATGGAGGGAAGTAACAAGTGGTGTCTCACAGGGCTCGGTGTTGGCATCAGTAATGTTCCTGATTTACGTAAATGATATGGCAGATGGAGTGAACAGTTACTCAAGCCTGTTTGCTGATGATGCAAAGATCTTGAGAAAGGTAGAGGACTGTAAAATGCTACAGGACGATCTGGATAGGATCAAGGCATCTCGAAATGAACGGATCTTGAATTTGGCTCTCTTTTGTATTGTTCTTGCTTTTTCTTGGAAGGAATAGTATGCAGGCCTGTGGCCTTTGGTTCCTTCTTCCTTGCATTAAAAAAAAAAAAACATGATTGGAGCCGGATGTGGGAAATGAAATTCAGCGCAAAAAAATGTAAAATATTGGAAATGGGTAAAAGTACCAAGAGGCCATCATTGAATTATTTGATGGGTAATGAACCAATTAGAAAAGCAAGAGAAGAGAAAGATTTGGGAGTGCTGGTCCAGGATAGTTTGTCACCTGAAAAGCACATAATAAAATAGTTAGAGAGACATATAAACTCTTGACCAGTATAAGAGTGGCATTTCATTACATGGATGAGGAGATGATGAAAAAATTGATAGTGGCCATGATCTGCCTCAGGTTAGAATATGCAGCAGTAGTGTGGTTTCCACACAAAAAGAAAGATATAAACAAGATTGAGAGAATACAAAGAACAGCAACCAAGATGGTCCCCAGTCTGGCAGATTTGTCTTACAGAGAGAGGCTAGAAAGGCTGGATTTGCCTTCCTTAGAGAAAAGGAGAGAGATGGGCGACATGATTGGAGTGTTCAGGACCATGATAGGAGTAGATAAAATTGACAGAGAAAATCTGTTTGTGTGGGATGAGAGGGTAACAAGAGGACATGGAATGAAACTAAAGAAGCCAGGCTGCTCGAAGGACATCAAGAAATATAGCTTTCCTTATAGATGCATAGACCTGTGGAATAGCCTGTACAAAGAGATCGTCCAGTCTAAAAACTTAAACGAGTTTAAGGCAAAATTTGACTTAATGAGGAAACAGAGACGGGACCCCACAAGCGTAGCTCATTTTCTGTATATCACAATTAGGCAATTAGGTAAATACACACACAGAGGCAGCGTCAGAGTCAACATGTGTGTCTTCTCGCTCCATCCTTGTCACAACTGGCCACACCTAAATAGTAACTTTAGATGAGTCAAGCTCTGCTCTAGGTTAACCCCTCCGTGGCCACTGGTGTCAAATGACGCTTGGCCGATCAGTGGTCGGTGGTGTCATTTGAGTGCGGCCTATAAAAAACGGCGAAAATTTTTGGGAAGTGAATGCACATGCTGAATGTCTTCAGGCTGACCTACACTACACTCCATTACATCCCATCAAGCAGTTCAGAGCCTGCTGCTGTGATGAGTGGATTTTCAATTTTTTCACTCCATTGCCATGCCTAAACAAGCACAAATACACCCATTATCTCGACCCAGGCAGAAAATATCATCTTTGATCTCTCTTGCAATACACACACAACCACCTTTTTATGATTATGAACTAATACAGGCACAAACAAAAAAGACATGATAATAAGTGAAAAATACATTTCTGTCTTGGTATCTTCACCTATTTGCTCAGGTTTGTTGTAATGGTTTGGATCATTCGATGCAGTGCTACTTGTAGAAAACTGTGAAAACTTTCAGGAAGTGAGTGAACACCTGGGACATGAGACTGACCTTCAGTTCACCCTCTCACGTATCCTCTCTCAGACTCTCAGTTCACCACCTGCTGCCGTGAGGTGTGGGTGTATGATTTTTTCGCTCATGGCCATGCCTAAAAACACATTGTTACACCCATTATCTCGACTCAGACAGAAATTATACTCTTTTTCCTCCCTTGCAAAACACACACAGCCACCCAGTTTACAAGACAGCAACATATATTGCGAGTGTAACAAGTTAAAATGATAGAGAAAGGTGAACATGCTATCATGGAAAAAATACGTTTTCTCTCACCTGTAAACGTATTTATTTCTGCTTTGTCTCTGTATTCATAATAATTAGACTCATTCGTTGTTTTGAAACTGCATTACGATTATAGTTTTAGCCATGCACGTCGTGTGGGAAGTTACGACTCAACTTCCGTATTGCTAATCGGATCTGACCCTTCACTTTCATCTCCCGTGGGAGAGCCTAGCCTCGGAGGACATGCAGTTTTCTCATTTAGGACTGAAAATTCAACCCTTTCACTCCTTTTTCCAAGCATGGGCACAACAATATCATAAAATATAACTTGAAACTACCATAAACATATTGTATATCAAAAAGGTGAAAAAATATTCATAATATTTTTTTTTTCAGCCATTCCTAATATATTATGTACTGAAATAATTCAATATCATCATATCTCATATATCCACATCATTTCAGCATCATTTGCATTGTTTTTTTTTGGGGGGGGAACAAGCAACACCTGTGAAGTTGCACTGAGGCATCATGTATCTGTAGCAATATCGATTGTCGATATTTCTGCAACTTTCGTGCTTCATTGCAAGCCACAGAATGGGTGTAGGGAGCTGGGATTTGCACTGTTAAGTTCATCTGAACTTTCTCTTCAATATGACAAGACAAAAAAATCGATTTTCAAAACTTCAAAAAATAGTCCCTGCATCGGCCTGGGGTGCATGAAAAATTCCACCGCATCGGCCACGGATGGGTTAAACTAAATAGTCTAAATAGTGTTCTAAAATAGTAGAGTAAGTATAAGCAAAAGTGTTGTCCAAAATAGCAGAATTCATCCAGTTAGTGCAAGAATGTGCTGATCAATGCATCATCAGCTGTTTTGTCTATCACCAGGCGAGTAGCAAGGAGATGTATACTTGTCAGTAGAATTTTTCTCAGTAATACCACAAGATGAGCACCATCTTCAGTAAAGTGAATATGGAAGGAGTTAAGAAAAGGGATAAAGGTAGAAAACAGGATGATGATTTCTACCAGGAACTGGTTGAAATGGAAACATATAACAACCTAGTAGAGGGTGAATAAACTGGAGAAGGCTTTTCAGAGTGAAATGGATGAAATTAAGAAGCAGTTGCGCATGCAGATGGAAGAAAATGAAAAATTAGTAAAGGAATTAAACAAAAAAGACACATCAGTAGATGAGCTGTCAGTTGAAGTGGGTTCACTTAGATGGAAGGTTAGTGAAATGGCAAGTACAGTTGTCAACCATGAGAGTTTTATGGAGGAGTTCAGAAATGATACAGAGACAATTAGGCAAGCAAGCAGTCTGATAGACCAAAGCAGTGATACTGAAGATAAGATAACCCAGGTGAATGAAGTGATTCAAAGTTACAAAGATAATGTGGATACTATGTATGCTGAAATGGTGAAAGTAAGGAAAGGCTTAGAAACAAAAGTCGGAGAAAAAAACATTAGAAAGGGAGTGAAAGAAATTATCAAAAACAACTCAAAATTGGTCAAAGATTCAGCAGGTATCAACAAATTTATAGTAATTACTAGTATAGATAATGAAGAAATAAAAAGTTTGAGAGGTAAAAAGGAGATGGTAAATATAATGAGCATATTGAAAGTATCAGAGGAAATCTGTGATAAAGACATAGAGGAACACAAAAGGCTAGAGAAATAGAGAAATAAATCAAGACCCCTGAAAGTCACCTTCCAGAGTGTGAACACTGTGGAGGAAATACTAAAAAATGCTAACAAACTCATGGAAAAAGAGGAATTTAAAAAAGTATGGATAAAAAAATGCCTAACTCAAGAGGAATTGGGAATACTAAAGGAGAAGAGGGAGGAGGCAAAAACAGAATGAAGGAAGATCAGAGGAAGAGTAAATTTTTTTACAAAGTAATTGGATTGCAGGTATGAAAGTGGTACATAACCAACAGGGAATAAGAAGGAGGAAGGTAGTAGACTTTAGTTATGGCAAGTATGTAAACAGGATAAGTTGATATCCTCAGATGTAGATGGAATGGTGTCAAAATTATTAGAGTTGGAAGACTATACCAGAGAAAAGGAGCCACATATTATTTGCCTGACTGAAACAAAATTAACCCCAAAGATATCAAACGATACCCTAAACTTTGAGGAATACAGTACAGTGTTTGGAGAAGAGACATATTTATGAAAACGAGGAGGAATTATAATCTTAACAAAGAAAAATCTACAAGTCAGAGAGATAAAAATAGATATACCCTCACAAGTAGAACTGATTGCATTGGAGATTAACACATCTTAAGAGAAATTAATTGTGGCAACTTTATGTGCCACCCAAACAAGCACTTGGGAAAGAGGTGAATATTAAAACCTGGCAGAAAGTACAATTCATAGTTTAAGAACATTACTACATGGAATGGAAGAGAAATCTGAAAGAATTATATTAGCTGGAGATTTCTATACAAATATAAATTGGATTACTGTAGATGTAAGAAGCCATGAAAGCTGTTGGGATCAAAAGCTCCTGGATCTTGTGCAGTTTTTCCTAACACAGCATGTAAAGGGAAACACCAGAAAAGGAGGACTTGATGATCAATCAGTACTAGATATGATATTGACATTATAATGTATCACTCTCCATTTGGCAAAAGTGACAATGCAGTATTAAATTGCAACTTCAGGGTTGCATATGACATAGTTATCAGTAATGAGAGTTACAAAAAGAGTCTAAACTACAAAAAGGACAACTATCATGACCTAAAGAAGTACTTCTTAGAAAAAGACTGGGAAAAGGAGCTGAGAGGACAAGATTTCTATATTATATGTAGAAAATTCTGTAATTTTTGTGGAATAGGAGTCCAAAATTACATCCCTCAGAAAAGAAAAAAAAATACAGTGTAAAAAATCAAAAGAAAAAAGAGACTTGCTGTGGAATAGATACAGAAGACAATAGTGAGGGGGCATATAACAACTATAAACAGGCAAGAAATGTTTATACAAAGGTAAGGAGGGAGGCTCAGAGACTGTTTGAGGAAGACATTATAAATAAAAGTAGTGATCAACCTAAGCTATTTTACAGCTACATCTGAAGCAAAACCAAAGTTCAAGATGAAATAGAGTCCATTACGAATGAGGGGATCATCTATACTTGAGAGAAAGATATTTGTGAACCATACAAAAACAAGCACCAAAGCAAGCCTGAGGACATCAAATCACCCAGGGGGTTTAGGGTGGGTTCGTGGAATGTGGGAAGTTTGAAAGGAAGAGCAGGGGAAGTTGTTGAGGCATTCAGTAGGAGGTGGGTGGATGTGGCTTGTCTGCAGGAAGTCCGGTACAGGGGTGGATCAGCCAGAAAGATTGCTGGGAAGGATTGCTACTATAAGTTGTTTTGGCAGGGGGGAACTGATGGATATGGGGGTGTGGGTGTGTTGGTTGCGGAGAAATGGGTGGAGTATGTTATGAATGTCATGAGAGTAAGTGATAGGATAATAGTAGTGAAAATTTTGATAGGACGGGTGATGGTTTCAGTTATATCAGCATATGCTCCGCAGGTAGGATTGGATGACGCAGAGAAGGATAGATTTTGGGATGATTTAATACGTGTAGTGAGTGGTATGGGCGATGATGAGGTAGTGGTTCTGGGAGGGGATTTAAATGGTCATGTTGGTGAAGCAGCTCAAGGGTATGAAGGAGTCCATGGAGGATGTGCATATGGTGTGAGGAATGCGGAAGGGGAAAGAATACTCGAGTTTGGGGAGGCTATGGACATGATTGTGTGCAACACACATTTTAGAAAAAGAGTGAGTAGATTGATTACGTACGAGTCCGGGGGAAATAGTAGCCAGATAGATTATTTTCTGGTCAGGAGGGTTGATAGGAGATTAGTGAGGGATATTAAAGTTATAGGAAGCGAGGAGTGTGTGCAGCAGCACAAACTGTTGATTTGTGACATGGTGCTTAAGGAACAAAGGATGAGAAGGAGGACATATGTACCTAGGAGGAAAATATGGAAGCTGAGAAACCATTCAGTAAGGGATGCCTTTTATAGTGAGATGAGGAGAGTGGTGGCTGAACAGGAAGCCGAAGATAGAGACG
The DNA here is from genome assembly GCA_018397915.1 of Birgus latro. Taxonomy (NCBI): domain Eukaryota; kingdom Metazoa; phylum Arthropoda; class Malacostraca; order Decapoda; family Coenobitidae; genus Birgus; species Birgus latro. Next base: position 34,379 of record JAGKTI010005588.1, on the reverse strand, counting down.
TTAATGAACAGTATGGAGCCCTTAAGAACAACCTCTTGAGAGTTACCGATGCAGTATGCGGTTGGACAAGAGGCCCACCAAGACATAAAGTAACTTGGTGGTGGGATGAGAGTGTAGAAGCCGCAGTTAAGGAGAAGAAAAGGCTTTTCCGGGAATGGAAGAAGGGTGGTAACAGGGAGGAGTACTTGGCTGCCAAGCGCAGGGCTAGAAGAGAGGTATACAGGGCGAAGTCTGAGTCACAGAGACTTTTACTTGATAATCTAAATCATGAAGGAATGAAAAATATGGTTTTTAGGGTGGCAAATCAGATGAAGAGAGATAATCGGGACATTGTAGGCGAGCAGTGTGTGAAGAATGATGAGGGAAGGGTACTGGTAAACAGTGAGGATATTAAAGATGCATGGAGAGAGCATTATAGTCGGTTGTTGAATGAGGAGTTTGATTGGGATAGGGAAGGTTTGGAGCCAGGTGATCCAGTGTTTGGGCCTTGGCCTTTGATTGACGCTGCTACTGTGAGTGAGGCAATAGGCAGGATGCGGGTGGGGAAGGCGGCAGGTGTGTCTGGGTTGACTGCCGAAATGTTGAAGGCCTCAGGAGATATTGGGGTGAGGTTAGTCACTGACCTGATAAATAGGATTATATATGAGTGTGTTGTCCCAGATGATTGGCTGAAAAGTGTAATTGTAAATGTGTACAAAGGGAAGGGTGATGCCCTGGAAAGGGGAAATTACAGAGGTATAAAGCTCTTAGATCAGATAATGAAAGTAATGGAGAGAGTTCTAGAAGGTATGATTAGAGAAAGAGTGAATATCAATGAGATGCAGTTTGGGTTTATGCCAGGCAGGGGGACCACTGATGCCATATTCATTGTTCGACAGCTTCAGGAAAAATATATTGGCAAGAAAAGGGAATTGTATTTTGTTTTTGTTGATTTGGAAAAGGCCTTTGACAGAGTCCCTAGAGAGGTGGTGAAGTGGGCAATGAGAAAGCTAGGGTTGGAAGAGTGGCTGGTTAGGGTGGTTATGGCCATGTACGTGGGTGCTCACACTCAGGTAAGGGTGAATGGAGCTTTGAGTGATGAGTTTCCCGTGAATGTTGGTGTGCATCAGGGGTCAGTTTTGAGTCCCTTGTTGTTTATCATGGTGCTTGAAGCCCTCTCACGTGACTTCAGAGA
>JAGKTI010005588.1:0-23736 GCA_018397915.1 Birgus latro | reverse complement strand
TCATATACCTCTCCACTCCATCCCTCCATCTCATCCTCGGCCTCCCCCTCCCTCTCGCCCCCTCCACCTCACTCACATACACTCTCCTCGTCAGTCTTTCACTCTCCATCCTCTCCACATGACCAAACCACCTTAACATGCTTCTCCTAACGCTTTCCATCACATCCTCAACCAGTCACGCTGAGTAAACACCGTGCAGCAGTAAAATCAGGGGAGCTGTCCGAGTCTGAGAAAATGGAGTACCGATCATTAATTGGGCAACTCAATTGGATTGCCACATACACTCGGCCAGATATTGCCTTTGATGTGTGTGAGTTGAGCGTGAATAGCAACCGAGCTACTGTAGCGGATTTGCTTAGACTCAAGAAGGTGATGTCAAGGGTGAAGACTGACAACATGAAGCTATACATTCCAAGAATGGGGCCGATCGAGGACTGTCATATAGAGTGCTTTTCGGATGCCTCATTTGCCAACCTTGTAGGCAATGGATCTCAGGGAAGTTTTGTGATCTTCGTACGAGATGCTAGTGAGGCAAGATGTCCTATATTTTGGCAGACAAGGAAGATCAGGAGGGTCGTCAAATCTACCTTATCTGCTGAGACGTTGGCGCTGCTTGAATGTGCTGAAACTGCTGTATATCTCTCCAACATATTGCATGAGGTTTCTGGATGTGGAAAGATCAAAATAAAGTGTTTCGTCGACAACAAGAATCTGGTGGACGCCCTTTACTCCTGTAAGAGCGTAGAAGACAGGAGATTGCGCATTGATATTGCTGTGTTGCGGGACATGTTGGAGCGGGGGGAGATTAATGAGGTATCCTGGGTGGATACATCACAACAACTGGCTGATTGTCTCACCAAGAAAGGTGCCTCGACCGAGCGGCTGCATTCAGCAGTCAGCCGAGACTAGAAAGTTTATAAAGGTGCCTCGACCGAGCAGCTGCGTGCAGCAGTCAGCCGAGACTAGAAAGTTTATAATACTTTAAGAGACTTCACATATCTGTATGTGGCCACAGACTGGGTCTTGATAGTAATTAAACAAAAGTGTATGTATTGGATACATAGTGTGTATCAGACGCAAACAGACCATCCAGCTTCGTCCTTGGAATCTTCTGTCAAATTAAGAAGAGAGGACGAGAGTGCTAGTGTGTGTGCGCACGCACACATCTTCTAAGTCATGAGTGATGACGTCATCGGAAGGTTCCTGTGGTATGCAACCGGGAGCCTTGGCAGTTCACGTGGTAAGGCGGCCGGGTGAGTGTGGTTTGTCTAGTTCCAACAGTAACCATGCATGAAAAAATAAATTGAAAGCAGGAAATTATGATTTACATTTATGGGAATTTTTTACCACTTTACAGCATGCTGAAAACAGGTTAGACATGAAAATCATTATGGAAATCATCTTTCACACAGTCTATGCATGAGATTAATGATATGGGAAGAACAAAACAATGAATTTTGGTGAAGTTAGGGTACTTACGAGAATGATGCTGCCATCCTGATGTATAACTCACTCCGTCTTCCCAGACTGATAGTATGAAGTTGCACCTGAGGCACCTGCAGGAATTCATAGAATCCTTGGCACTCCGCTTTACTTTACACTCGCCAGCACTTCTCACCAGCACTTCCCACAACATTTCCTTTCCCATAATAACAGAATCTTGCATCACATCACTTCAGTGCACTGTACATCAGTTCACATAACTGTAAAGTCCCTTGTGGTCTAGTGACGAGTCCTGGAGAATAGTCACTGTCAGAGTCTGAGATGAGCTGACGGAGGCGGCGTAGGGGCTCCTTGGTGGGACGTGGTGATATGCTATCCACTGTAGAGGACTCTGAAGACAGCCGCAAACTCACATCCAGTGGTGACTCTGACGTGCCCGATGTGCTGGGCTGTGGCTCGGAGCTAGAAGGCCTGTCTTGGTGAGGCAGTGGTGTGGAGCGAGGGTTGAGCACGGCGGGGTTGACAGGCCTGAAAAAACTGTCAATGGTTGATTGACGCAAGCAACGACGATTCTGATGATTAATGATGCGCTGCCTGAAAGCTCACACTTCATCCACAAGTCCCAAGGGTCCCATCTCCCTGTCGCAGTCCGGGTGTTCTAGGTAGTCAAGGATGAACTCCACATGTTCCCGGAGTGTGCTCAGCTTGGGGATGGCTGGAGTAGTGACGAGCCGTGAGGGGTCCGCATCATTGTCACTCTCCTTGTCGGAATCTTCCTGCTGGGTACTCGTACCGGCAACAGAAGATACGATCTCGATATCAGACATGATCTGATACCCAGAATCGCCCTCATCGTCATCCAACCACTCACGCACTTCGTCAACATCCACATTGTCTCCATCCGCACAAAGCCTTGCATGGAAGTCATCCACCTCAAAACATAGGAAATCGTGCACCACGTCACTTCCATGAAGCAAACGAGACCAACCATTTTCTAGAGTCTTGACAGAGACTTCCTTCCATGCACTGGCCCAGTTGTAGATAGCAGACTTGAGGTTGTAGTGGGAAAGGTTTTCGACAGTTTGATGTCCTCGCATGTCTCGTCCTTCCCTGTGATCGTCCTCGTCCTCGTAGACAACCATCACCTCGTCCAAAAACCTCCGTCGGTAGAGCCTCTTCGCTGCCACAATCACTCCCTGGTCCATTGGTTGGATGAGAGCAGTCATATTAGGTGGCAAAAACAGACACCTAACGCGGCCATTTTCATCCACCAACTCCTCAGACGGATGCGCAGGTGCATTGTCTAGAATCAGGAGGGCTTTTACCTGGTCATGTGGGATTTTCAGTGTTTCCGTCTGATAATGTGTAACCAATCTTTGAAGATCTTGGTTGTGAACCAAGACTTCAGAGAATGATACCACATGACAGGAAGGACATCCATTAACCCACGAAGGCACCGAGGCTGCTTTGCATGTCCAACAGTAACGGGATTGAGCCGTTGCATGCCATTAGCATTGGTGCAGCACAAAGCAGACACCCGTTGCTTGGAGAGCTTGGGGCCAGGTATACGCTTCTCCGTCTCCTCAGCGAGAGTGTTTGTGGGCACTGAATGATAGAATAGGCCAGTTTCATCAGTGTTGTAGACTTGACTGAGAGTGAGGCTCTCCCTGTCAATCAAGCCCTTCACCTTCTGCCGAAACTCTTCTATTCCCTCATCTTTGGCATCCACAGCTTCACCTTGGGCCTTACGATTGGTAAGTCCGTGCCGTAACTTGAACGCGAAGAGCCAACCTTCAGATACCTTGAAGTCTGGGGTGTCGTGAAGCGTTGTGAACTTCTCGGCAGTAGCTTTCAGCTCTGTTCCACGTACCAACACACCAGCAGCACGTTGTTGTCGATACCAGATGAGCGTGGAACGGTCAGTGTCTGCATACTTAGGAGTAAACATCATCTTCCTCTCCACGTTTCGTCTGGTTTTCGAAGCGAAATCAGCCAGGTACTGGTGTAGTTTGTCTTGAGACCTCTTGATATTAAACAAAGTAGAGCGAGGGAGGTTGAATTCACGTAGGATCCATGATGTCGGCCACCCTGCGTCCACCTTCTCCAATATCTCCCGCTTCTTCTCCAGAGTCAAAACCACTTTCTTCCCCTTCTCAAGCGGTGCGGCCATCATCACAGACGATGAAGAAGGTGCAGAGCAGCAGCAAGCCCTGCAGGAGGTAGGGAATCACCACAAAAACAAGCACTTCAGGAGCCATGTTGAGGGCGAGTTGACGAACTGGCAGCTGAGCGAGAAATGAGACCAGAGAGAGGCGGGAGGCGCGAAAACACAGCTGGTCGGCACGCGCTGGAAATTCAAATTGAAGCGGTGAAAAAAAAAAGGATTTTTTCGAATTTTTGGGCATTTTGGGGTTCGGCCAGCCTACGATGTCCGGACAGTGATGTAACCGGATAGTGGTTGTCCGGATAGTAGAGAGATTAGAAAAACGCAGGTTTCGGTTATATGCAGTGGAAACGAAAAAGTTTCCATATGGTTGCATCATGGCGGAGAGCAACGGAGCTATGTTTACATCTGGTGGTGAAGGGGAATTTGTGGGCTTCTCCGAAGATGATGTGGGAAATGGATGTACTAAGCTGAACCAAACAAGAGTAGCAGGAGTAGAGAAAATGGCGGAGAGGAATGTCCAAGAATTAAAAAAGTTATGGGCAGTAATTAGAGAGTTGTAGGAGCAGACCTTAGAACAGGAGAGAGAGATTAAAGTCCTACAGAACAAACTGGAAAAAGTTTGCACACGCAGTTGCTGTGCAGAACAAGGAAGAGAAGTCACAGAATTAAAAGTGAGTAATGAATGTGCCACAAATGAAATAAAACAGCTCAAGAGGGAGAATAAAAGGTTGGAAGAAAAAAGGAACAGAATGAAAAGTAAACTAGATGAGTATGAATCAAAATCAAGGATGCAAGATGAACATATTAAGGAAATAAGGAAGCAATATAAAGGGTGGAAGAAAATTCAGGAGGAAGGGAATGTAAATTTGAAAGAGATTATAGAACAACAAAGCAAGGAAAAGGTGGAGAAGGAAGTGGTTAGGGTACTGAGAAGTAGAGAATCTTTAGTCAGGGATGTAGCAGATAAGAAAAAATGTGTAATAATTTCAGGAGTAAAAGAAAAACGTATGACAAGATCAGAAAGAGAGAGAGAAGAATTGAGTAAGGTTAAAGAGATAATATCAGTAGTTATGGAGGGTAACAGCGAAGCTCAAAAAGAGATTGAAGAAGTGTTTAGGTTAGGAAAGTACGAGGAAGGAGGGGCGAGGCCATTGAAGGTAAAGTTTAAGTTCCAGGTAATGGTAAATGAAATCATCAATAGAACATGGAAATCATCAGACAAAGAGGGGGTTCAAAAATGTTTGGATAAGGAGAGATGCAATTGAGGAAGAAAGAGCTAAAATAAAGAAGTCTATCTGTCTATCTACTGCCAGACGCCTCAGTCCCGAACGGGGTGGCCACAAACAAATCGCCTCCATGTCACTCTGTCCCCTGCCATTTCACTACCACGCTCCCAACTCACACCCCCCTCTCTCATATGCCTCTCCACTCCATCCCTCCATCTCATCCTCGGCCTCCACCTCACTCACATACATTCTCCTCGTCAATCTTTCACTCTCCATCCTCTCCACATGCCCAAACCACCTTAACGTGTTTCTCCTAACACTTCCCATCACGTCCTCAACCACACCACAACGCTCCTTCACTTCCTCATTTGTTAGTCTGTCTCTCCATGTGACTCCACATGCTCCTCTCAAATAACTCATTTCCACTGCTCTCACTCTTGAATTCTGTCCTTCCAACAGGGTCCAAGCTTCACTTCCATATGTCAGCAAAGGCAAAAAACGAACAGAGAACAGAGGAAGAGAAGACAGTATTTTATTGGAGAGTTATGGATCAGAAATTGAGGAAGTGGTACTGACGGAGAGAAGAGGGTATAAATAATAACGAAAAAGTTTGAAAGCGGCGTATATTAATGTTGATGGTTTATTACCAGCAAGGTTAGAAATTGACAATTTCTTGAGGGCACATGAACTGGATGTTATGTGCTTTGTAGAGACCAAATTAAGAGATGTTGATATCCATATGGGGGATGGTAAATACAAACTGTGGAGAAGAGACAGAAAAGGAAAAACAGGAAGAGGAGTGATGATAGCAGTGAAGAACAACTGTGGAAATGGGAGAGGGTAGGCCCGATGTGATGAATATGAAATTAGAAACTGGAGCGAATGGTAAGAGAGATATGGCAATAGTATATATTCCCCCTAAGACAAGAGCATGGAATGATGATGAATACCAGGAGATGTTGTCAGACATGGTTAGTTATCTACAGAAAGTGATTGACAAAAGCAACAATAGTAATCCCTCCACTATCCGATGTAATAGAGCCAAATGCATGACCGGACAGTGGTCTTGTCCGGATAGTGGCCCTGAAGCTCCAGCACTGGTCATTCATAACCCTAACCTAACCTAACCTGAATCAGAAAACCACCTACCTACCTCCCTACTGGACATGCATAGCACTTATTTAAATCCCCTTTCACATAAATAATACACACAAAGCATGAATTAACTGAATTTTAACCAAAAAATGATGATTTATAGGTGAGTAAGGCATAGGTGCTCACAACTTGCCAGCAAAAGTAAGTATCAGTCATGGAAATCATTATGAAAATCACCCTTTCTCACACCATATGCATTAAATTATGGACACAAAGCATGAATTCATTGAATTTTAACACAAAAATGATGATTTTGAGGTAAGTAAGGCATAGATGTTCATGAGTTGGCAGCTTAGTGTAAATAAGTATTGGACATGGCAATCTCTATGAAAATCATCATTTCTCACATCTTATGCACTAAAATATGGGATACAAAGCATCAAATAAATAAATTGTTACCAGAAAAAGAGTTAGGTATGGCAAAGGTTTTCACTGTTCACCAACAGCATCGGTCATTCTTGACCCTAACCTAACCTAACCTAAAACAGAAAACCACCTACCTACCTCCCTACCGGACATGCGTAGCACTTAAGACCCCATTCACATAAATAATTGGCACAGAGCATGAATTAATCAAATTTTAACCCCAAAATGATGATTTTGAGGTAAAATAGATGTTCATGAGTTGGCAGCTTAGTGTAAATAAGTATCAGATGTGGCAGTCACTATGAAAATCATCATTTCTCACATCTTATGCACTAAAATATGGGATACAAAGCATCAAATAAATAAATTGTTACCAGAAAAAGAGTTAGGTATGGCAAAGGTGTTCACTGTTCACCAACAGCACCAGTCATTTTTGACCCTAACCTAACCTAACCTAACCTAAATCAGAAAACCACCTACCTACCTCCCTACCGGACATGCATAGCACTTATTTAAGACCCCATTCACATAAATAATTGGCACAAAGCATGAATTAATCGAATTTTAACCCAAAAATGATGAATTTGAGGTGAGTAAGGCAGGGGTGTTCAGGAGTTGGCAGCTTAGTGTAAGTAAGTATCGGATGTGACAATCACTATGAAAATCATCATTTCTCATATCTTATGCACTGAAATATGGGATACAAAGCATCAGATAAATAAATTGTTACCAGAAAAAGAGTTAGGTATGGCAAAGGTGTTCACTGTTCACCAACAGCATCGGTCATTCTTGACACTAACCTAACCTAACCTAAATCAGAAAACCACCTTCCTACCTCCCTACCGGACATGCATAGCACTTATTTAAAGACCCCATTCACATAAATAATTGGCACAAAGCATAAATTAATCGAATTTTAACCCAAAAATGATGATTTTGAGGTGAGTAATGCAAAGGTGTTCGCCAGCTGACTACATAATGAACGTAAGGTAGAGACTTGATTATTACAGAGAAAATCGCCTTTTCACAGCCTATGCACTCAAATATGGGACACAAAGCATGAAGTAAATAAAATGTAGCCAGATAAATTATGATTTAGAGGTGTGTGGGGCAAAATGTTTACTAGTTGACTAGATAGTGAATGTATGTAAGAGACATGGTAATCACTGAAAAAATCACCTCTTTCACAGCCTGTGCACTCAAATATGGGACACAAAGCATGAAATAAATAAAATGTAACCAGAGAATGAGGATTTAGAAGTGATTATGGAAAATATTTAGCAGTTGACAATGTTCACTTACATGTCCATGAATGTTGTTCACCCCTTGTTTACCCCCACCTCTAAGGTTTTTACAGTGGTCATAATTGCTCTTGAAGCATGTCCAGTAATCCAGTGTTTAACTACACTTAATCTTTAGCACTGTGACTTTTGATTATTTAAACAAGAATGAAAATTCCGCAAACGATCGGACATTCGTCCACTGTTCACGGAAGTTGAGACAGAACTGGTAGGAAGGGGATTGGGCAGGAAGGGAGCTATTCGGCAGCACGCTGGAAATTCAAACTGACGCAGCCGGAAAAAATAGGATTTTTTTTTTTTTTTTTTTTTTTTTTTTGGGTGCAATTTGGGGGTTCGGCCATCAGCCCACGATGTCCAAATAGTGACGTAACCGGATAGTGGTTGTCCGGATAGTAGAGAGATTACTTCTAATGACTGATTTTAATTGTAAAGAGGTGAACTGGGAGGAATGGGACTCAGGAGGCAGTGAAGATTCGTGGGGCACTATGTTGTTAAACATAGTAATGAATAAAGTAATGGTGCAGTGCGTCGAAGAAGAAAAATTCCGAGGTGATGACACACCAGCAAGATTTGATTTACTGCTGACCAAAGAACCTGATGTAATTGAATCTTTGAAATATCTGTGTCCTATAGGAAAAAGTGATCATGTGGTCATTGAGTTCCAGATGATAACAGGGAATGTGGTGCCAATAGACGAGCTTTATAGGCAGGGAAGATACAACTTTAGGAAAGGAAACTTTACAGAATTAAGAAAATTTTCTGAAAATGTGGATTGGAGAAAATTCAGAGAAACAAGAGAGATTCAGAGGAAGTGGGATATCTGTCTAGACCTATAATTCAGGAGTGGAAAAATATGTTCCAAGAGTAAGTGGGAAAGAAAATAGGAAAAAGGAGTGGTTTAATAGAAAGTGTATGATAGTGAGAAAAAAGAGGGACATGGCGTGGAACAACTGGAGAAAGAGAGGTAATAACAGAACAAAGGAAAATATAAAAGAACTAGAAATGAATATACAAGAAAATGTAGAGAAGAAGAAAGGAGCTTTGAAAAAGGTATAATTGACAAATGTAAGGATGAACCCAAATTGTTTTATAGATTTGTTAATGGCAAATTGAAACAAAAGGAAGGAATCACCAAACTGAAAATAGAACGAGAGGTCTATAAAGATGCGGCAGTGCAAGCTGAAATAATGAACAAATGTTTCCAATCGGTTTTTACCAATGAAAGGGAGTCTGTGGAGGGGGAGGGAGTGACTAGAAATGCAGTGATAAGAGATATAAAAGTGGTAGTGCAGGAAGTGTATAAATTACTTGAAGCTCAAGATGTAAGGAAAGCCCCAGGACCGGATGGAATTTCTAGTTGTGTACTGAAGGAATGCACAGAAAAACTGGCGGATAAGATTCACAGTTTAATTGTTTGTTCTCTGGAAGAGGGGAAAGTGCCTCGGGAATGGAAGAGAGCAAATGTGGTCCCAATTTATAAGGGAGGAAACAAGGAAGAACCCCTGAACTATAGACCGGTGTCCCTAACCAGCATGGTTGCAAAATTGTGCAAGAGGATCCTGAAAGATAGATTGGTAAAATATTTGGAAGAGATGAATATTTTGACTGAAAGTCAGTTTGGATTCAGAAGTGGAAGGTCATGTGTTTCCAACTTGTTGAGCTTTTACTCAAGAGCGATTGACATGCTACAGGAGAGAGACGGTTGGGTAGATTGTGTGTATTTAGATTTGGAGAAGGCCTTCGACAAGGTACCCCACAAGAGACTAATGTGGAAATTAGAGCATGTAGGAGGACTGAAGGGAAACCTCTTGGAATGGATGAGAGACTTTTTGAGACAAGGACACTAACAAAGGACAGGACGTCTGGATGGAGAGAAGTAACAAGTGGTGTCCCGCAGGGCTCGGTGTTGGTGCCAGTAATGTTCCTGATGTACGTAAATGATATAGTAGATGGAGTGAACAGTTATGCAAGTCTGTTTGCTGATGATTCAAAGATCATGAGGAAGGTAGAGATTGAGGAGGACTGTAAACTGCTGCAGGGGGATCTGGATAGCATACATGATTGGAGCCGGATGTGGGAAATGAAATTCAGTGCAAAAAAATGTAAAATATTGGAAATGGGTAAAAGTACCAAGAGGCCATCATTGAATTATTTGATGGGTAATGAACCAATTAGAAAAGCGAGAGAAGAGAAAGATTTGGGAATGCTGGTCCAGGATAGTTTGTCACCTAAAAAGCACATAAATAAAATAGTTAGAGAGACATATAAACTCTCGACCAATATAAGAGTGGCATTTCATTACAAGGATGAGGAGAGGATGAAAAAATTGATAGTGGCCATGATCCGCCTCAGGTTAGAATATGCAGCAGTAGTGTGGTCCCCATGCAAAAATCTATCTGTCTCTATTGCCAGATGCCATAATCCTGTAAGGGGTGGCCATTTGACTTTGAGTTATTTGTTTTACAGGGAGGGGCACTAACCCTCCACCAACCCACTTGTTGACACGTAGGGAGCATGTATGGTTTGGTTATATGGTTACCACCCAGCGTTGTAAATGGTTTCTTGGCTTACAGGAAACCATTTGGCTTGTCACTCAATGTAAAGCCATCTGTAAGGGAAAGAAAAGTAATAAGAAATGACAGGAAAGATGGGAGAAATAGGAAGAGAGGAGGGCAGGCACAGAAAAAGAATGATAAATGCTAAGGAAGAAGTAGGCAGCACTACATCAAGTGAGTGGATGATGGTTGCCACCACCTACCACTACGAATGATATAAATAAGATTGCGAGAATACAAAGAACAGCAACCAAGATGGTCCCCGGTCTGCCAGATCTGTCGTACAGAGAGAGGCTAGAAAGGCTGGATTTGCTTTCCATAGAGGAAAGGAGAGAGAGGGATGAAATGATTGCAGTGTTCAGGACCATGATGGGAGTAGATAAAATTGATAGAGTAGATAAAATTGACAGAGAAGATCTGTTTGTATGGGATAAGAGAGCATCAAGAGGACACAGACTGAAACTGAAGAAGCCAAGCTGCTTGAAGGACATCAAGAAATATAGTTTTCCTTATAGATGCATAGACCTGTGGAATAGACTAGACAAAGAGACTGTCCAGTCTAAAAAGAGTTTAAAGCAAAATTTGACTTGCTGAGAAAAAGAGACGGGACCCCACAAGTTTAGCTCATTTCTTGTATACAGTAATCCCTCCATTATATGATGTGATAGAGCCAAAGGCATATCCGGAAATTGGTTCTGTCCGGATATTGGCCCTGAAACTCCTGCACCGGTACTTTTGGACCCTAACCAAACCTATCTCAGAAAACCACCTACCTACCTACCTCCCTACCGGACATGCATAGCACTTATTTAAGACCCAATTCTCGTAGATAATGGACACAAAGCATGAATTAATTTAAATTTAACCAGAAAATGATCGTGTAGAGGTGAGTATGGCCCTCTTTTGTATTGTTTTTGCTTTTTCTTGTAAGGAACAGTATGCAGGCCTGTGGCCTTTGGTTCCTCCTTCCTTGGATTAAAAAAAAAAAAAAAATCATTTGACAGCATAGTGAAAGTTGGTATCGGACATGGAAATCACCATGAAAATCACCTATTTCACAGCTAATGGTCTCAGATATGGGACACAAAGCATGAAATAAATAAAATGTAACCAGAAAATGATTACAGTATTTAGAGGTGAGTATGGCAAAGATGTTCACCAGTTGACAGCATGGTGAAAGTAAGTTTCGGACATAAAAGTTACTATGAAAATCAACTTTTTCACATCTTATGCACTCAAATATGGGACACAAAGCATGAAATAAATAAAATGTAACCAGAAAATGATGATCTAGAGGTGAATGTGGCAAAGATGTTCACCAATTAACAGCATGCCGAAAGTATCGGACATGAAAATCACCTTTTTCACAGCTTATGCATGCAAATATGGGACACAAAGCATGAAATAAATAAAATGTAACCAGAGAATGAGGATTTAGAGGCAAGTATGGAAAATACTGTATTTGGTAGTTGACAGTGTACTTTCATGTCCGTGGTGGTTGTTATGAAGATTACTCCACCTATGAGGCTCTGACTGTGGTGAAAATGGTCGTGAATCATGTACAGTAATCCAGTGCTGAGCTACACTTAATCGTTAGCACTGTGAATTATAATTGTTTACACAAAAAAGAGCACTAGCGCCAGCCATCCCGACAATCATTTACTCATGATGGCATTTGAGAGAGAACTGGGGTGGGGAAGGGGAGCCTGGGAGCAAGAGAAATGCACGTAAACGCAGCTGTTCGGCGCCACGCGCCAAATTCAAACTTATGGGAGGTGGGGTGTTTTTTTTTTTTTTTTTTTTTTTTTTTTTGCATTTTTTGGGGGTTCCGAACACCCAAGCCAACGATGTCCGGTCAATGGGGCGTCCGGTTATTGGGCGTCCGGATAATAGAGTGATTACTAATATCACAGTTGGTAAATTAGGTAAATACACACTGCTCGCTGGCCCAGTGATAACGTTCTTGCCTGCCATTGGTAGACGGGAGTTCGCGCCTCGCTCAGGTTGTGAAAAGTTTGACTGACGAAGTGGTTGGTTACTGTTCCCCTTGAGCAAGGGGATGGCGTGTGTGTGTGTGTGAAGGTCACAGCCTTGCCCTTAGATCGGACTATATGACCTTTCAGCTCTCTTCCTGGAGGGTAAAGGCTGACGATCACGACCATCAAGTGATCCTGACCGACCCGGTGAATTACACACACACACACACACACACACACACACACACACAGAGTAGAATGCCCACACTCATGCTGGTACAATATAATGATAGCTTGATATGAATTGTAGTTTACAGTGTACTTGTTAGAATAATATTTGTATTGTCTATACAATAGCATTGAGAACTTATTGGCAGTGTATAAAAATGACTTTACTATACCATGGCCATATAGAGTGCTAGGTGGATCATGGTAAAAGATCATCACAGAAAGCAATTACAAAGCATTTAATTGTGACCAGGACCATGTTCTGGATTTTTGAAAAGGGGGGATTTAAAAAAAAAATCATAACATAGTTTATTCACTTTATTTCATTCATTCATTCATCATATGTTTCCCCATGAGGAACGTTGGAGTCTGGGGTTGGGCAGGTTGGTCCTGACATTTAAAATGAGAGTGCCCAGCTTCTTTCATCCCTGAGTGGCATTACATGAGCAATAAACCCCAACCCTCCCTTGGTTGTAAACCTTGCAGGCTTAGTCCGATTGGAGCACCTTAATTACCCACTAAGTAATGCGATATGGTAAACCTAGTACTGTAACTGACTAAAGTACTGAAAGGGTACAATCTCAGGATAAAACCTTGGAAGTGAAAGCAATGTGGATATCAATGGATAGAGCACCTTGGAAGTTAGGGGAACTGGGAGAGGGTTAGTCTCTGTTATAAATATGGGAGGTGTTTCAGAATATCACAACTAACACACTAAATTGCTCTGCATGTAACAATGGAAGTTTAATATATCAGTAAAATTTTTATGCAGTTTACCAAGGAATTAATAGGACAGATCAGAACATGTGTCATGAAAGGAATTACTGCACTTTATTTACCGTTAACTATGATGTCCTTATCTGTTCTTGTTACCTCCAGATTTTTTTATTTAGAATACAAAACATCTTATGTTCATCGGGTTAACAAAGGCCACACTTGACACCTTCTCTGCAGAAAATCTTTTTCTATCTATCTATTGCCAGACCTTTTTCCCCCACAGAATTAAAGTAGCCAAAGGTGGCAAGTACATAAAGACATCCTCAGGCTAATGGTCCTAAACTCTTTTGTAAGCTAGATGTTTAGTACAGGAAAGTGCACCAGTCAGGAATATATGCTATCTGAGACTTTAAATAGTGGATTGTGGGGTAAGACTTACCTTATTAACAATTTTGGAGAACATTTTAACTCATTTTCTATTATTTTTCTATTGCCAAGATAGATAGATAGACATTTTGAACAGGATTTAATTAATTTAATGAGTTGTGTTTTTAGTTTATTTTCATTTGAATATATCTTTCTCTTCAAATAGGGGGGTTACCCGCCCCCCCGTGTTCATGGCCTTGCTGGTGACTTAAAACAAGGACTGTTTACTGTGGCATTGCAGAGTGCTGGGTAGGAGCAGTGACAAGCATGATAGTGATTGGCCTGGTGAGTCTGGCTTGCATTATAGTGATCCCGGCTCTGAAGCGTGGCCAGTACTACGAGCAGGTCAACCAGTTCCTGTTGGCTCTGGCTGTGGGCACGTTGGCTGGAGATGCCCTCATTCACCTACTCCCGCATGTGAGTTTAATTGAATTGGCCTCCATTATCCTCTGTCAGGGTTGTGTTACAGAATACAGTAACTTTTACTAAACAATTGGTGTTGTAAATTGGGGCAGCTGATCAACCAGCTTTTGGTGAAACTTCAAATGTCAGTACAGTATGACTATAATTTGCTGAGGAAGTAAGATAAAAAAAGAACATGAAAAATGCAGCATATAACAAGGATTTGCTGTACAGCAAAGCAGTTGTGTGGGGTTCGCCAGACGCCTCAATCCTGCAAGGGGTGGCCACAAACAAATCGCCTCCATGTCACTCTGTCTCCCACCATTTCACTGCCCTGCTCTCAGCTCACACACCCCTCTCTCATATACCTCTTCACTCCATCCCTCCATCTCATCCTTGGCCTCCCCCCCTCCTCCTCTCCACCTCACTCACATGCACTCTCCTCATCAGTCTCTCACTCTCCATCCTCTCCACATGCCCAAACCACCTTAACGTGTTTCTCCTAACACTTCCTGTCACGTCCACATCCACGCCACAATGCTCCTTTACTTCCTCAGTTGTTAGTCTGTCTCTCCATGTGACTCCACATGCTCCTCTCAAATAACTCATTTCCACTGCTCTCACTCTTGACTTCTGTCCTTCCAACAGGGTCCAAGCTTCACTTCCTTATGTTAGAGTTGGTATCACAATACTGTCATGTAGCAACTTTTTCACTTCCATGCCCACTTCCCTGTTTCTTATCACTGCTTTCAAGGTACCAGCAACCTTCCTTCCCTGCTGCACCCTTTCAAGCACTTCACCCTCCAGACTTCCATCCTTACTCATCACACTACCCAAGTACTTAAATGCTCTCACATTCTCCATATCCTCCCCATCCAATCTCTCTGTACATTCAGACTTCACTTCTCTTGAAGACTGTCACTTTACTCTTCCCATCATTCACCTTTAGATTCCGCTTCTTTCACACTCTCCCAAGCTCCTCTACCAAGCCTTGCAGCTCCCCTTCATCTTCACTCAACAACACAGTTTCATCTGCAAACAACCATACAGGGAGTTTCCAAGCACTGCCCTCTCTCACTAGGGCCGCTCCAACATCCATTGCCCGACCTTGTATCTCTTTTATAACCCCATCCATATACAGATTGAACAACCAAGGAGACATGACACATCCTTGTTTCAATCCAATTCACTCAGTTTGCCATCCACACGCACTGCAGCCCTACCACCCTCGTACCTACTCGTCACGTCCTTCAACAACTTCCCACCTACTCCATATATTCTTAAAGCTTTCCACAATCCTTGTCTATCCACTCTGTCATATGCTTTCTCCAAATCCATGAAGGCTGCATACAACTTTTTTCCTTTCTCTAGAAACTGTTCCACTAAAGATCTAAGAGTGAATATCTGGTCTACACAACCTCTTCCCTTCCTAAAACCTCCCTGTTCTTCTCCGACTAATTCCTCTGTTATTTCCCTAACTCTGTCAGTAAGTATACTACCATATACTTTTCCTATTACACTAAGAAGGCAAATGCCCCTTTGATTACCACACTTCTTTTTCCCCTTTTCCTTTGTACAGAGGAATAATTATACCTGACTTCCAATCCTCCGGGACTCTGCCTTCCTCCCAGGCCAATCTGCACACCTTCCACATCCATTCTTTTACTATCTCTCCCCCATTCTTCAGCATTTCACCACACACTCCATCAATTCCTGGGGCTTTCCCCATTTTAACTTTCTTCATTGCTTCCACCACTTCCATCCTACTGATTTCTTCCTCTCTTCTGACAACCCTCCTTATCCCAGCCATTCCCCAGCCACTTATACTTGCATTACTTTCATTCTCCTTACTCACCTATAATTTCTCATTCTCTGCTTCCTTTTCATTTATTTTATGGTTTTTGTCCCTCATTTGTGTAAATAGGGTCCTGAATATGTGCTGTGCATGTCTGGTAGGGAGTTATTTAGGTGGCTTTCAAAGTTAGGTTGGGTTAGGGTCTATAAGTATCTGTCCAGGGGCATTTTTCCCAAGTCCCGGACAAACACTGGCCGAGGATGAGATGGAGGGATGGAGTGGAGAGGTATATGAGAGAGGGGGGTGTGAGTTGGGAGCGTGGTAGTGAAATGGCAGGGGACAGAGTGACAAGGCGATTTGTTTGTGGCCACCCCGTGCCGGATTAAGGCGTCTGGCAATAGATAGATAGATAGACTTTCATTCTCTATGTTCAACAATTCATTGAAGTGTTCTCTCTGTCTGTTCACTTTTTCTCCCTTCTCCACTAGTAATCTACCATTTTTATCCTTCACACCCCAGCTAACTTCGTTGGTACCCTGTCTAACTCTCTTTATCTCTTTCCAGAACATTTCCTTGCATTCCCTCCACTTTACACTCAAATTCCTTCCAAATTCCTCATCCACTCTCTTCTTACTCTCTCTTACTAATCTTTTCACCTCTCTCCTCCTCTCTACATGTAACTCTCTCTTCCGTCTTTCAACTTCTTCGACGCCCCTGTTCCTCATCCACTCATTATATGCTTTCTTCTTTTGTGCCACAGCCCCTCTCACCTCTTTAGTCCACCATGCTGTTCCCTGAACCCCCTTTCATCTTCTCTTCACCCCACACTCCACCTCACATGAAGCACAGATTTCTTCTCTGAATATCTTGCACTAACCTTCCACGTCCCCCATCTGCTCCATTCTATATTTACCCAGTCTCTCCTCCATTTCCCTTTTATATTCAGCCTTTATTCCTTCCTCTTGTAACTTTTCTACCCTCCTTGTAAGAACTACTTCCTCCTGTCCTTCCCTTCTCTCTTCCTCCATTTTAGAGTTATTGACTTGGCTTAGAACTCTTTGGTAATTTGTTTTTCATTTAGTCAATTTGCCGTGACGCAGTTTTATTCACTCCTCCCACATGTTGGTAAATGATGATGGAGTTGTGTTCAAAACTTTTGAGTTGGTCTGGACCCCTTCAATCCAGGTGATCGATGGTTATCATTGACTCAGCGCTGTTGCTTTTCGCATTTTCCCATAGACGAATTCAGTAATTCCTTTGAGACCTGAACACCCCAAGTCCTGGACATTTTGGGCTTGTGTCCTTCGGGGGGGGGGGGTTACCCCTACTTTAAATTTGCTGCACAGTGATGAACAGCTTTGTTTTGGCTTGTAGTTCCTCAGACGTCCGTTAGAGCGCCCCTACATCCTCCCCATTTCCCGCCTACCTACTGTCGTGACTGCATGCTCGTCACCATGGCTATCCACATGCTCTGACGGTGAATAAACAGCAATAACTCGCCACCACTGTAGACCACATCGGAATTTACAGTGTTGTGCAGTGTTAAGAAATTAGAATTCAGAGTGTAAAAGAATTAAGTGCAGAGTGAAACGCTGGAAAAAGAATGTGCAGTGTTAACAAAGTAGAATTCAGAGTGTAAAAGAATTAAGTGCAGAGTGAAACACTGGAAAATGAATGTGCAGTGTTAACAAAGTAGAATTCAGAGTGAAAAGGATTTAAGTGCAGAGTGAAACTCTGGAGAAAAGAATGTGCAGTGTTAAGAAATTGGAATTCAAAGTGCAAAGGATTAAGTGCAGAGTGAAACACTGGAGAAATGAATGTGGTGTTGAGAAATTAGAATTCAGATTGAATAAGAATTAAGTGCATAGTGAAACACTGGAGAAGCGAATGTGCAGTGTTAAGTAATTAGATTTCTGAGTGAAAAAGAATTAAGTGCAGATTGAAACACTGGAGAAAAGAATGTGCAGTGTTAAGAAATTAGAATTCAGAGTGAAAAAGAATTAAGTGCAGAGTGAAACACTGGAGAAAAGAATGTGCAGTGTTAAGAAATTGGAATTCAGAGTGAAAAAGAATTAAGTGTGTAGTGAAACACTGGAAAAAAGAATGTTCAGTGTTAAGAAATTAGAATTCAGAGTGCAAATGATTAAGTGCAGAGTGAAATACTGGAGAAAAGAATGTGCATTGTTAAGAAATTAGAATTAAGAGTGCAAAGGATTAAGTGCAGTGCAGCACTGGATTACTGTACTTGCTTGAAGTGCATATTCACCACTGTCAGAGCCATAGAAGAGGCGGGTTAATCTTCGCGACGGCCACGGACGTGTCGTAAGTACCCTGGAAACTGCTAAATATTTTCCTTACTCACCTATAATTTCTCATTCTCTGCTTCCTTTTCATTTATTTTATGGTTTTTGTCCCTCATTTGTGTAAATAGGGTCCTGAATATGTGCTGTGCATGTCTGGTAGGGAGTTATTTAGGTGGCTTTCAAAGTTAGGTTGGGTTAGGGTCTATAAGTATCTGTCCAGGGGCATTTTTCCCAAGTCCCGGACAAACACAAGTTCCGGACGGTGCTTTGGCTCTATTACGTTGGATCTTGGAGGGATTACTGTATTTTTGAGCGATCAGTGTACTTTATATATTGCAATTGCATAGAGATCTTTCTTCATGACTTACTAAAAATAATTACTTGCAGTACACAACTAAGAGTAGATATTGGAGAAAATTATTGTACGTTTCGTACAGTGTTTCAGATGTAAAGTTGAAAGTCATAAGGATAATTTTTTTATTGTAATTAGGATGCTGTGGGGTGATGCATGAAAAAAATGAATTGGCAGTAGCCACTTCATTGCAGTGCACATTCATAGTGACAGACAACCAAATCACATGTGTTGATAGAATGCATTGGTGTGGGCAGTAAAAAGGTTGAATTGACCTTAATAACACCTTGAATTTAATGACAATATTCTGTAATTTATTACTGCGGTCTTCAAAATATATTACGGTATTCAGCTTTAGAGAGACTTCTCAACTACAGTATAGAGGTTAGTTGTGGCTGTCATTTTGCCCCATCATTACAAAAGAATTTCTCCACAGTCGAAGAAAATCAAGTAGATGTAGCAAGAATAAATCAGTTCACTGGACTGAAGGGTTGAGCACAAGATTCCTCTTTTCTCAGATTCTAGCTAATGAACAGCTTTTATTAAAGGTGGTCCATCTGTTAATTCATTCAGCATGGTTATTGAAATGCAGGAGTTAGGGGTAAGGGCTGCAGACGGCATCGACCCCGCTGCAGATGACGCCGACACCCCCAGCCCCCAAAGGACTACCGGGGGTCCGCCGCCTACACCTGGCGGCTGGGAGCAGGAACGGCTCACCTGTGTCTCTCCCCAATGCCACGGGAAGGTAACTGTCAACGGCACCTAGTGTCCAGCTGAAATTCCACTCGCTAGGTAAGGGGTGGCCACGCAACGCTGTGGTATCGGCTATTGTCATACTGGGAAAGGGGCAGAACCGGCCACAGTCCGTTCCCCAGTTGCCATCCTGCTGCAGGGCTGCAATACAGGCCATAAGTCATATCGGTCGGGTGGGACTGGCCAGAAGCCGTCCGTGACCTGCAGTCGATCCCCCAAGAGTAGCGCCGCAGCACCGGCCACTGGTCGTGCTGGGTACGAGGCAGGACTGGCCAACGTCTGTCCCTCTGCTACTTTCTCCCGCAGCCCTTCGGTGTCGGCCACTAGCCATACCGTCGCTGCTGTCTTCTGTAGGCCCACGACGTCGGCCACTAGCCGCGTCGGGTACGAGGCAGAGTCGGCCATAGTCCGCTACTTTCTCCTGCAGCCCTTCGGTGTCGGCCACTAGCCGTACCGTCACTGCTGTCTTCTGTAGGCCCACGACGTCGGCCACTAGCCGCGTCGGGTACGAGGCAGAGTCGGCCATAGTCCGCTTTTCTCCTACAGGAGATTCTCCTTCCCTTTACAGAGACAGGGTAGAGCGAGCTTTGACTCGTGTTTTCCCTGGGGTTCGATGGGACGGGAACCGCCGTGCCGGCCATAAGTCGCACGGGGGAGGCTGAGCTGGCCACAGTCTGCTCCTAGGATAGCTCCTGACGGGGAAGCCCTTCATGGAGACAGGGTAGAGCGAGCTTCGACTCGTGTTTTCCCTGGGGTCCATCAGGACCAGCCATGAGTCGCACGGGGGAGGCAGAGTTGGCCACAGTCCACTCCTCATCCTCTGCTCCTGAGATAGCTCTCAATGGGGAAATCCCTTGCCTGGCCCACCCTGTTTCCTGTGGCCGGGCGGGACGCGCTCCCTCCCCTGCAGGAGGCGAGACTGGGGTAGACCCTTTCCCAGAACCATGGCAAGGCCTTACCCAAGGCCTTGGTTCCCTTCAACCCCGCCCATGCGGGCAGCAGCAGCAGCCGAGGCAGAGTTCCTGTGGGCAGAGCAGCCGGTACTAGGTCCTGTCGGTGACTCCCCCAGCCCGAAGTTCCTGTGAGGCAGCCCTGATGACGACGCCGTCCTCCAGCAGTTGCCGCAGTCCAGCCACCCCAGATTCGAGTACCCTGGGTTCCCAGACACCCCGGGGCCTGCCCAGAACTCCAGGGCATGACTTACCTGTTGGTGGGGCCTCACCTGGCACTCCCCGGAGCCGGCGCCAGGCCTGCCTGTTGGCTCTCCTCGGTCCCAGCCCCTAGCCCCGCACCGCTGTGCGTGGGGCTCCTTGAAGGATGAGCCTATCCTTACCCTGCAGACGGAGGGACCATTACTCAGCCCACAAGTGAAAGAAAGACTCAAACAGTGTGCTCCTCTTAGACCAGTGAATATATTCGGCTGTACATGTAACGCAAGTGATCTCTCTCAGTGTATTATGTCAGTGATAGTGGCCAGAAAACCCCAGTGTATAAAATTGGACGAGCTGCCTAGTGATCTCGGTATAGGTGTATTGCGAATGGAGCCCAGTGCGCCCTAGTTGTGTTGTGTCACTTTCCCTCCCCTAGTAAATTGATCCACACGGTGCTCAAAACAGAAAATCATATTCCAGTGATCGTGCAGCCCATTGTCTATCACTAGTCGCCCTCCCCAGTGTGAAGGCGTACCAATCCTCAGTGAACCAACCGACATAGTATTCTTATAGAAATTGCAATAACAGAAGTGATCGTGCTTCCCCTTGGTTCTTTTATTCATATCCCCCCCAGTGTAAAGGCACTCTTGACCACCGTGTATCCATTTACCTGTGAGTACCTGAGTATAGAAATACCTCAGTTTCCCCTCCCCTCTCAGTGTGTGACAGTGTGGCGTGTCTCCTTTCATGATAGACCGACAACCAGATCTGTATCTATCATGATGTATGATGTAGTTCAACCAGTGTATCATTGCCGTTCAGTGCTATACGACTGTGGCAAACTGTAACAAGTGTATTTTCTGTGTCCGAGATATCGGTGTAATAGAAGTGCCATAATTACTGGGTTTATACTACCATACTTTCCCTAAGCCGGTAGAGAGACAGATTGTGATTCAGTAAAACCTTGTGCTAACTCATCCCTGGCCAACCCAGAATCTGTTGTACTAGTGTTGTCATATTTGTCTCTGGGAAGATATTTATAATACATGTGAGTAAAGTTTACTGCTGTGTTTTTGTGCACGGTCCTTTCCCTAGAAATGCTGACCCGGTCTCGAAAAAGTGCCCACTGTAAGTCTGCGTGTTTGACGGGATGAGAAGTCGACCCTCAGAAACGCGACAGGTAAATATCTCACCTCTCGCCTTCGTGTCTAAGGGACGAGTAGTCGACCCTCAAATACGTAGCATAGCAGTTATGTTTTTCATTATTCGTCTTTAGTGTTATCTCCTGATGATTTTATTCAATTTTGGAAAGACTTTTGTATGTGAAGGGATTAATGAAGGCAATAGCTAACTTATCCAGTCTGAAAGGTTTGTTGCAAGATGAATATACTTATTTAGAGAGAACAGCAATAATCATTCATTCATTCATTCATCATCTAATCCAATGTTGCCTCATAAGGATCGTATGAGCCTGGGGCTAGGCAGGTTGGTCCTGACATTTAAGATGAGAATGACCAGCCTCACTCATCCCTGAGTGGCATTACCTGAGCAAGAAACCCCAGTCACCCTTTGGATATAAGCCTGCACCGGCTCAATATGATTGGAGTGCCTTAATTACCCACTAAATCACCAGGCGTCATGATTTGGTTTTATGGTTACTGCCCAGCGTAGTAAATGGTTTCCTGGTGTACAGGAAATAATTTGGCTTGTCACTCAGTGTAGAGTCCCCCTTAGACAAAAAGAAGAAGAAAGAGAGAAAGACAGAAGAGGAAGGATGGAGAGAAGGAAGGAAGAGAGGAAAGGGCAGGCACCTGAGAGCAGCACTACATTGAGTGAGTGGATGGTGAGTGCCTCTCCCTACTACTAACAGTAGTAACACAAAACTGAAATATCTGCGTGAAGGGATTAACCACTTTAAGGCAGTATTTCTTTCTTGTTGAATTGTGACTACTGGACAGTGACACAAGTGAAGGCCTCTGTTAACTCCTTTAAATGTTCAGTTATGTTCAGTTTAGAAGAGAGTTTCTGAACTGGAGGAAATAGGTATAGCCTTCATGAACCTATTTATTCCTAGGGTGCTCCCTTAACCCCTTAATGGCCCCTGACGTCCCATTGATGCCATACAATACAATTGCCATAGGTGTCAAATTAGCATGATCTGTAACAAACTACTCACAATTATGGGAAGGGAACAAAGGTCAGTGGGATGTTTACACAAATCTACTCTATCATCCAAGCACTCAGGCAGTCAGTTCATCTCGCATGTCATAATCTGTTGGTTTACCTGTTATTGGCAAGTACCTAGTCATTTGATGAATTTTTCTGCTAATCATAGCAAATTACAGGATGGGTTTACAGGGGGGGAAAAAAATTTCCAGGTGCACCAAACAATTCTCTTCTCATTTGTAAAAAAGGAAAATCAGTTTTTGAAATTTGAACAATGGTTCCGGCGCCGGCCTGGGATGTATAGGAATGTATCACCTCACAGCCATTGAAGGGTTAAGCTGAATGAAGACTTAAGGTAACATCAAGAATAAAATAATACTGGTATATCACTGGAACAAAGGGATTACAGTAATTAACTAACAGATTTTAGATGTTCTTCAGTGTGCATCATAGTTCAAAATTACAGGTAGCTGTTTTAGTGTTCACCACCAAGGTAGCTAATGTGAATTGATTTCTGTATCTGCCGTCATTTTTTGCAGCTAGTGTAAAATTTGCCAGGATTTGAAAGACATGAAAAATACAGGGTGTAACATGACATGACAAAAACTTACACCAATGATCTATCATGTAATTCTGAGTATACGGTAAAACCTCGATATAACAGACTTCAATAGACCGGAATTCGCTTTTATCGGACTCGAGGAGCTACTGGACTAAATTTCTATACTGTATATCGGAAAAAGTCTGATAAAGCCAGAAGCAGTCTGGACTGCCTGACCACTTCAGCTATGTTCACCACAGTAATGTATATAAAAGACATGTTTATCAGTGTATAGTACAGTATTATTATTCCATTTGATTAATGTAGTGAAGGTATAACACAGCACAGTACTGCAATGGTAGTGAAAACAGTTTAAAAACCATTGGTGCAATCCGGACTAATGTCTGATATATCGGAAAAAGTCCGGATTAGCGAGGGAAAGTTTGGATGTCACTTTTATTGGAATTTCACATTTTTCGGAATGGCTTGGGCCCCAATTAGTCCGTTATAGTGAGGGCTTACTGTATTTTGTTCTATAAACATATACTCTTTGCGACCCTAGTTCAGTACCCAGCATTCGGCTTTTAAGTGTAAAAGTTTTGTGGCTTGAATGTGTCATCGGGTGGAAGCTTCACAGGGCGACAGGAAACGAGTATCATTAGCTTGTACTGTACTGTACATGAAAATCCCATATCCCATCAGTACAAACGAGT
>JAGKTI010005587.1:0-27108 GCA_018397915.1 Birgus latro | reverse complement strand
CTCTCTCTCTCTCTCTCTCTCTCTCTCTCTCTCTCGGCTAACTGAAAACTCTTCAACTGCTTACAATTTATGCTATGAAGGAGATTGCTATAGCATCAGCAATGTCTTTTTTTATATGCCAAAACCATGTTTCAGATAATTTTACAATGAACTCATTTTTCTACAAAATGTCATTGCTTTTCAATACACTTCACCCAACATGTCATTTAGTATACTTACATTTTGAGTTCTACACTGAATGGTTATGCTTGCGTATGAGGTCAGGTTGGCACTTAATTCTTCATTCGGTTTCCTGTAACAAATTTACAGTCTTTCCTATCTGCGTGCAATTACCTGAACGAATTAGAATTTTACGTAGCAGGTTAGGGCTTGATGGTGAGTATTCAAGTACATCTGCTAAAGGGTTTCTGTAAACAAGTGAGCGGTTGGCAGTCAACAAAGGGACGCGTAAGAGGTATCTCCGTTGTGTCTGAACCGCTAAGTTGCTGATTTCAGCTGTTATACAGCATGTATAGAGTGCTAAAAAATTGTATATTGAAATATCAAGAATACTGAATTCTTTACTTCCCTGTAGATAACGATATATTATTAACATAATGCAGCCAGAACTATTCTGTGCTGATGTATTCAAAAGCTACTGTATATATCACCTTAACAAGTGCAGTACACAGCAGGGGTATTACAGTATGTGGAAAACTAACAGATCAGCACCATCTTTGTAGTATGGTCAAGTGACATGAAGACGACGGCAATACATTTAGTAACTTCGTCAATCCATTCTCCGAGCTATCTAGGTATGCTGTGAATAATTTTATCAGAGTTCTAACTCCTTTGAAAACGTTTCTCTTTGTTGGTATTTTCTGATTACCCTCTTGGCATTATTAGTAGCGCTGATATATACAGTGCATAATTACGTCGTCTTATACCTTTACAAAAGTTTCTCCTTCACCTTGTATTCTACTTGCTCCTACTACTGATGCCGTTTCACCTGAATTTGTTTTTGGAAATGAATATATAAAGTTTATTCAATGCATGGTTAGCAAATTCAGTATCTTATATTTTTATTTTCATTTATTTAACATGCACAACGAAATCAGGCTTATTTCGGTTGGTTCGCAGCTACTGTAGCTGACACATTAACCAAATCAGGCTTCCTGCTGGATCTGCCTTATGGACTCCTGGAATGCGCATTTGCACATTTAACTGTTGTATTTACGACAAGAGTGGCGGCAGTGGAAGCGATGATAGTGGGAGTCGTGGTTTTGGTAGTTTTTGTGATAGTCATGGCAATGGCAATGCTAATTATGATATTGATAGCGGTAGTTGTTGTGTCAGTGATGATAGTGATATTGGAGATAAACAGTGATCAGAAACTTAATTAATATTGCTTTCCTTACCCAAGCAATCCTGGGTACATCTAGTAGTAAGAAAATATCGTTCTTACCCTCTTGGAAGATAATCCCGGCTGGAGCAGCGGACAGAAGAGTGCCGAGAAAGAGAGGGGAAGCAGTTACGGTATTGCTGTGAGAGAGCCAACAGAGTGCCTCAGCTTCCTCAAGGTGGCACTAATGGTCCTCAGGCCGCCTACACACCACCTGGGCCACACCCGCCTCACGCCACCCTCCCTGCAACTGGCCCATTCAGGGGGTCATCCTCATAAGTACTCTTGCACCTGGAGGGGCTTCAGGGACGTGTGCACACCAAACACTTTTTGCCATTGTCTCCATACTTTATTTCGTGTAGGAGATTCATCATCATCATTTTCAGCATCACCATCACAATCACCATCATCATCATCAGCAGCAGCAGCATCCAGTCAGCACTTACGTGTGGTGGAAGGAGCGAACTAGGAAACATGAAAACACAAAAAAGTGGGAAAACTATCACGATGTCCCAGGAACAGCGCGCTACACATCCATTCACTTACCATTCAAGTCTTCCAAATTTTCGACTCAGTCTTACGAGCCAAACCACCGACACAAAATGGCGATTCATAACGATTGATTGATTGATTGAATATAATTAAAATCTCGCGGCGCAACTGCCAGGGTCATATGCCGCCGGACTACAAGATAAAGGACTCCGCAAATAAAATGTGCATTTTCAAAATAAAGGTAATACCCAATATTAAAAAACAAAAGACTAAAAATAGAAGAATAGTATATAAAATGCCAGGTACTTAAAAAAAAAAAAGTTGAAGGAGGCCCGCAAAAAACCTTCAGTAAAATCATTGGAGGCTCCACCAAGCATCGAAGGCAGACAGTAGGCACCATCTGAACCCTTATGCCTATGGAGGAATCTCTGACGTAGGTCCCCCAAACTAGGACACTCGACCAGCAAGTGACGGACAGTAAGGGGAACAAGGCAATCATCACAGTACGGCTGAGTCCCACCACTCATCAAGAACCCATGAGTAAGCCGCGATTCATAATGTCTCTAGGACAGAATCATCATTTCTACTGCCAGGTTATTAATGGCAGTGCAGCCCATGTCATGTGGATCTCCGTACATATACTTCATCTATTAACTTATTTTCCTTGTCAGTTATTTTGGTACTTGAACTGCAACACTTCGATTTTTTCACACGTTCACTTACATTATCCATCCTATTTTTTTCTTTTTTTTTCTTTTTTTTTTCTTTTTGCTTTCCTTGCCTCCTCCTACAGCCAGACCTATATGTAAGGACTTAAGCTCTTTCACTACCTCCAGTCTCTCTCAGGCAACCAGTATAGCACAGGATGAACCACTTTCTCTCAACAACCATCGCTTCACGCTTACCTGTATTTACGTTAAGACCTCGCCGCCACACTAAGAATCTATCCACAAACCAACGGTCACCACTACCAACACAGCATCATCCGCATTAATGAGATATAAAATATTTCATTGGTCACCATTTATCACCAGTTTCACTCTCATCTTTGAATCTCTAACTTTTCGTCTCATAAACCAATCCACATTTGTATAATGAATGACCATGGCAGCATCACAAGCTGCCATTACTACGGATACTGAGTCAGTCATTCAAACATTAATCAGTTTTTACACAAGCTTCTCTTCAACATTTGGAAATTTCCCTTCCTCATTATACATGCGTAACATCTTCCATAATCCCTCTCTGTTCACTCACATATCTCTTTTCCTGAACCATAAACTCCATAGACATGCTATATTTACCTCTGCCAACGAAGTTGGAAGAGGTTATGTATTCACCTATATTTGTCTGAATGTCCAGACGATATCTGCAAAAGTTCTTAATGACTGTCAAAGACATTTTGTGGAAGAGTGGACCATGGGTCAAGAATGAATTTATTGAATTAGAGGACGGATCCGGATCCAGATCCGGCATTGGCGGAGGTATACGCTCCCTGAGTTCCTTCTGGTTATTGTTTGTGACATGCTTTTTGTATTTTACGTATTACTGCAAATATTTGATCTAAACACCCTCTAGTATTCCTGAAACTTCCCAGTTGACTCACTAGATGTTCTGATACCTTCTTTATCTAACCTTCAGCATCACTGCTCTTCCAGTTATCCTGCCCACAACACTCAGCAGACTTATTCCACAATAACTCTCTCACTCACTTGGGTCCTCTTTACTTCTACACATTGGTATAGTCACATCATTCATCCACTGCTTTAATACAGTTCCACTCCTCTAGGCTTTTTTACATATTTCCTAGAAACAAGGCACTGCA
This sequence comes from Birgus latro, assembly GCA_018397915.1. NCBI lineage: Eukaryota > Metazoa > Arthropoda > Malacostraca > Decapoda > Coenobitidae > Birgus > Birgus latro. The sequence continues at coordinate 23,410 of JAGKTI010005587.1, read as the reverse complement.
TGATTTTCACTGCATTTTATCATTTCTACATACATATGCCTCATCAACACCTGCGGCCTTCCCATTCATCAGCCTTTTTACAAAATTTCATATTTCTCCCTCTGACATTATCGGAGAGCAGGCTCGACTCGAAAGCACCATCCAGCCTAGTTCTATTTGCCACTGCTCTATTCTCTCCATTCTTTTTCATCATTATTATCTGCTCCCCATTTTGATTCCATTTAACTTGAATCCATTTTTATCCTTGACACGTTCACACTAACATTTTCACAACATTTTCCAGAGCAGTATCTTATTCGCAGGAAAAGCAAAATCACTTTATTTACATTTTTTCCTACATAAACTCTTTACAAACTTCTTGCTGTCAATATATTCCTCTTTTCTTTCAACTGAATTCCCTTCTAAGCATCTACTTCATCTGCTTCTTTCGTTTCTTTCCAAATGCTGATTTTGTTTTTCCATCTCACCATGCTCCCCATTTCTTACTGCATGATACCCTTGCAGTAACACACCCACTTTTACCGCTTCCGACCAAACAATCTTTGAATGTTCACAAATTTTGCAATCTATATCCGTTTTATATTTGCATTTAGTAAAGCACCTTCGTGACTCTGCTTTCTCCTCTATCTTAGCCCATATTCATCTACCAATGTGCTCATTTGCTCATTTTAATTTTTCTCTACTTTTCGTTTTTTGACTTGGTGTACTCCTTTAACCTCATCCACCATCTTCCATGTTCCTGTCAGTCTTACCTTGCATGTCGGTACCACAGTCATATGATCAGGGCCTACGCAACGTCCCCTCCCAACTCTCGTGTCAGTGATATAACCAATCATGTTTCCCTATGCAGTTTATTAGCAACATTCAATATTTCATAATCAAGACGTCCAAGTTTCAGCCTTTCATATTAAAGACGCTAACATTTTTGCAACACAGTCTTCATGATCACCGTCGCCATCCTAATCCCATTTCAACCCTTGTATGTAGAAAGTGCAGGGACTATCCTTACTATTTAAAAAAAAAAAAAAAAGTGAGTCCAAAAGCAGGAAAATTCTCAACAAAATGCCCGCCAAAAATGGGCCACACCTATGTCAGCCACCACGCTGATTATGACTCGCGTGTTTTGGCTCCCAGCCCTGATGGTCTTTACGCCCATATTATTGAAAATCTCCTTATTGGACTGCTTCAGAAGGAGGGGGCATTAGACCTCCGAAACTATCTTCTAATAAGTCTCTTTATTTTTTATAGACTTACTGCAAAGTCCTGAAATATCGAATTATTCTTCCATTGGATGCAAACCACCCAAGAGATTTCACACTGCTGGCCAAACAAAAACAGACTACTCTCATCTTACAAACCAAGTTTAAAAAAAAAAAAAAAAGTATCTGTAGATGACGCAAAGAATGAAATGCATTCATTTCAGCCGAAACAGCAGCAGTGTGATGAAAGTACTGCAAGGACTGCATTAAAATCGTATATCCTCAAAGGTAATTTATAGAGCTGGCACTGCTACCATTTAATTCCTTATATGCCAGTAAAAAGGGGTATTATATTAGGAAGCTTTTACATCAGGCTATGAACTTCTTGCTTAAAGAGAGTTTTTAAAGAATTAGCTTAGGATGTCCAAAGACTATCAGTCTGCTTATGACATTAATGATTTACTGTACACTGAAATTAGTAAAAGCTCGAGGAAAATCAAAGCCTAAAAACTCATAAAACATTCATATATTCATCTTTCCTTGCATTTTTTAATATCATTATGACCAGGTAAGAATAGGTTACCATTCGCTAAACACTTTTTGTGGTGAGTTTATACGTCTCTCTCCTTTGTCAGTGTATCAGTAGCAGACAACACCACCTTCCAAGCCAGCACGGTGAACATGGGTTCCAAATTTTCTATGTTCTTATTTTGCTTTTATATTTTAGGCCCTGAAGGGAAGCTAGCATTTGGTGGCGCTGTGCAAGCTGGGGGCAGCAGCTGCGGCGTCCACCCGGGAGCTGAACTTCCCAAAACATCCCAGCACCTAACCATGGGAAGGTTTCAGAATCGAGCCTCGTGAATCGCTGTCTACTTTGGGGGGAATCTGTCTCCTTACACGGTGTTTGTACTGTACTGTAACTTGCAGGACAGCTCCACAGCAGTTGCTTACCTGTGGTCGACAGGCCTGCTTGGCCACAAAGACCGGAGTTAAGCAACAAAAACAACTCACTATAGTCCATCATAACATAGAGCGTATTGGTGTAAAAGCCATATTTGTGTTGGCATACGAAGTGTTATGGCACCTCTACCTTCGTTTGTTTTTGCATATTGTACCTGGTTATTACTCTTTGGCTTAGAAGCAGTAATATTCGAGAGGATGTTAGCCTGTTCAGTACTGAGACATCTTATGTTGTATTAATCCTACCAACAGATTGCTTTCATGCTTGGGAGAGACTTTACGAAAGAGAAATTGAATATACCGGTAGTCATCACTCACCTCATCACCATAAAATCTCCTTCATGTTTAATATTGTATTGTGATGATGTGATGATAGCAAAATGGAATTTAAAAATATATCACCATCGTATTCAACTGATTATGGTCGAAGGCGCAAAAAGTTACTGAGGGAGAAGTGTTACGAAGCCTCCTATAAGCCAGCAAGAATAAGACCCTAAGAACGATACAATAAACTGTTTCTCAGGACCTGGTGAGAGGGGGATCGGCCAGCATGATAATACCGCCGTTACGTTATCGAAAACCACTACACCGACCCTCTATCTCACCCCTCGCCCCACCATCGAACCTGATTTACGAGATACCTTTTACCAATATATACAGTACTTTCCGCGCTGATCTTTTAAACGAGTTCTACTTGACCTGAGCTGGGGCTGTGTTGTAAATGAGTATACGTCTCCTCACATTTGGTCCTGTTCTTTCACATGTATACCAACAATTCTTTGAAAACTGTTTCTATAATTGCACTGCTTAAACAAATGATCATCTGGAGTTCATGATCAAATTAGCAACACTCTTACAGTGGATCAGGCTGAGGTATAGTTTTATCTGTACTATTGTGGGTTTGAAGCATTTTTTGATATTTTGTTCTTGAAGCCACCTTACTGAAAAAAAAAAAATACCTATCCTGCAATTAGTCCGTCGTCGTGGAAAAAGTGGACTCCACAACTTCACCATCGTCCAGTTTGTCCCCTTAAAAAGATTATTAGAGACACTTACCACCTTCCGTCCTTGCGTTTTTCCTTTAAAGACTTTTATTAATTATATAACCACTGTGTGAGTCATTTCCCTTCAACCATGGTGATACAATCGTAATGTTTTTTTCGCGGGCATCTTCAACAATTCTTACCACTCCATTCCTTTGCTTGTTCGTTACTGTTCTCTCTCTCTCTCTCTCTCTCTCTCTCTCTCTCTCTCTCTCTCTCTCTCTCTCTCTCTCTTTTACAACTGATATCTGTCAACATCATATGCTACTGGACTGTTTTCACGCTTCCCAAATTTCCTAGATTTTTCTTTTCACGATGAACTTTTAAAAGCTTTATTCCTTTTTTTTTTTCCTTATATCGCTTGCCTCTGTGTGACTTATTCTTGTCCTTATATTATCTTTTATTCATTAGACGTTCCTTGTTACTCTCAACGTTTTCTGTTGCTCAAATTTTCAAACATTCTTCTCCTGCTTCTCGCTTTCATCAATATGGCGTTTTTATTAATCTGTTCCGATAACTTCATTTGCCAGCTGGAAGCTCTATTACGAACTAACAAGCTAAACACCACTCCATTCCTTCCCACAATTAAGAGTTTGGCTGTTTCCTTCAGCTCAACCCGTCTTTCTGTCCCTCCTGAAATCTAGTATCATCTGACTTCTCATGCCTCTGTTGCAGCTTCCCACATTTGCTTTTATCAGTGGCGTTACATTTGTGTTGTACAGATACATGATTTCTCAGTGAAGTATAAATCTTTCTCATTTTTCACTGCTACATTCGGCCCTTCCAAGACCACCCCCTACTTTCATCCTTTGGAAGAAGACATTCATGACCCCAAGAGCTAATCCTTTCTCCACAGCCCACCAGCATTTCGCCTCTAGCAGACAGATTAATATCCTTACCAGAAAGAGCCGTCACGCGTACCTTTATTTTCTTAACTTTTGGAAGAAAGGCTCATATTAAAAATGTTGAATTGGTTTTTGATCTTCACTTCATCCTTTCTGTCTGTGGTGTTCAGCATGGGTTTAATACCGACGATTTAGCCTTTGACTCCAATCTATTAAAACTTTCAAAAATCTTAAAAGCATCAAATTTTACTTACACTAAATTCAAACCAACCAAAAGAAGAAACCGGTTTTCGAAGTGGTTATGTGAAAACTGACTGAATTCAAGCTATTAATCAAGTTGCTAAAAAACTCCTGAAAAAAAGAAATATTTGAAAATGACACCATATTATTAGCAAAAATTAGGCCAGGCGAAATAGCGATTCTTAATTTTACGCCTCCTGTGGCAGCTACTGGTATTATTGTTTATATTTTCATTTATTTCCATAAGTATGAGGAGGAAGGGAAACTGATACATTAGGATATTCTAACCAGTACCATGGCTCTCATTAAGTACAGACTGTAAGCTAATAAAATATCCGGTTAATAAATAAAAGTGAAGTGATAGTGCTTTAGGAGAGTTTTCCTGGCCTTCATATTTCACAAATTGCAAAGCTACTTTCAGCTGCAACTTTCAGCACAAGGAAAGTAATCGACAGAGCAAAAAAGACAAAAACAAATCGAAACAATTATATTTTCAGAACTGTTCCCACGTAAAGGTTAAAGTCAGGACTGATATTAATAAGTCTATTTTGAGATTTGTATTCCGAGGACAGAAACGATCACTGAAGACGTGGTTGTTTGTTTTTCCCCAGAGACCGTGAAATATACACCAACATCACCAGGTATTGTCAAAAACACTCTCTCTCTCTCTCTCTCTCTCTCTCTCTCTCTCTCTCTCTCTCTCGACACACACACACACACACACACAATTAACTCAATCATTGTAAAATTCATATACGTAATAAACAACAGACTTAATCTAACCTGAACACGGGAAACCTTGCCAAGAGACGCAAAAAGGACCGAAATCGTGGTGGGGAAAATCTGAAAGTTCGGGAAGTTAATGTGGCGTAAATTAGTAAATGGAAGAGAAATAATGAGCAAACTGGGGTACATTTTGAAATATTTGTGAGTGGGAAGAGTGATGGCAAAGCGGTGATAAACCCGGTTGTATCTGGTGGAGCACAGAAAAGGAATATTCTGAGACAGAGACATTATCAGAAGTAAAGAATGCCGTGAAGGGGTTAAAGGTAGAGAAGGCATCTAGTTTGAGGAGGATATACGAAGAGATGTCAAAACATAGTGGAACAACCCGAATGAAATGCTTGTTAGCAATATACAAGAATGAGTGGATGAACTGGCTTCTACGCAAGCGGCTGTGACAGTGGCTTTTTACCCCCACTCCCGGACTGAGAACAGGTGTTATGCTCTGAACAGCGCACGCACGTGTGTGTGTGTGTGTGTGTGTGTGTGTGTGTGTGTGTTAATGAAATAATACATTTTATCCTATTGTAACCAGACCTGGTGAAAGGGTGGAAGGTCATACCATGAGGAGACCTACTGTTTTTCAGAACAACAGGTCGAATGTCACAGGACAAGGTCAAACATTGACCTAACAAATTCTACAAAAACAGATGTAATCCAGCTTAGACCACACTTGGGGAAACGGCTGAGGGTAAGCCAAGAGTGATGCAATTCAGTTTTGAAAACAATTCATCAAAGGACAAAGTCACAGATTCACAGTTTCTTCCGTGCGCTTGTTAACAAAATAACTCAAAGAGTTTTGATCTGAATTTAACCACACTCTATGAAAGGATCAGATCAGACTTGGAGTACCCTTTTGTATTTTTTCCAAACAATAGGTCAGATGTCATGTCCAAATGCCAAGGTTATTTTAAATATTTTTAAATTCTTAAATCGTATTTAAACCAAACTACGTGGGAGGGTTAAGGACAAGGAAAACATAAAAGGGTTTGGTTTTCAAATGAATCGGCCAAAAGCCAAGGTCACAAGGAAAGGTCAAAGGCGAAGATAGCAGAGCAATGACAACTCAAGCACTTCTGATCAGCTTTGAATCAAACTTAATGAAATGTTAAGTGTCAGTCAAAAACGACGAAATTTTATTTGGAAGCAGTAAGACAAGGGTCAAGGTCACAGGCCAAGATAAGATTTCGTCCTGTGTGTCTGTGTGATATATATAAGAGTAATTTTGAACCGATCTATATCTAACTTGGTGCATGAGTTGAGACGCCCCAAAAATTTTAAACAATTATTTTTTATACCAATAGGTCCGAGGTCAAGGTCACATGGCAAAGACAGCTTTACGTTTTTAATCCAGAGTAACTAAACGTCATGGATTAGTTAAGGTTAAAAGAGAGGGAGAGAGAGTGAGAGAGGGAGAGACTTTTCACCTACTCCACCTGCCCCTGTCATCGATTTACTCTTGTACTCAGTCGAAGGAAACCATCATCTACCATCTCGCCTTTCTTTGGTAAGTCTTCAGTCATTTACCACCTGACGGGGAAAAGTCACCGTCACCTTTATCATACCTGACTACTCCCATCTCTCTACGACTGACCACGTAACCTAAAAGCACGTCATCATCATCATCATCATCATTATATTCAACGTCTCCCATATCTCTTCTTTAACGACTGAAAATACTGTGTAGTTTAACTCCACATCATCATCATCATCACCACCCTACCCCTCTCGCCTCTGCCCTTCACCAATAATTCACTACCTAATCGACAACTTGTCATCATTACCATCATCATCATCATTTCCACATCCTCCAATCTCATTTTTTTTACAACCTACGTTACTTATTCAAACGCTGTCATCATCATCATCATCATTACTGGGAATTGCTCATCATTTCAGGTCATATTCTAGATGGCACTGGAAGATTTGCACCATATTCTCCTCAGCGATTTAGTTTGCTATAACACCTTACCATTCTCGTATATGCTGTCTGTATAGTTATCATCTCGATGGTGTATGCATGAGTAACATACAGACGATACTGAACTGTAATGTTGAGAATAAATCGCCAGGCAAGAGGCGTTACGAAGTCTCCTGTTGTACCACTCAGCATCCTTTATCCTATCCATAGCCTGTTACCCTTTTACAGCCACTGTCATAAAAAAATCATCACTTGTAAATATCTGTAAACACCTTTGACCTATCTTACCAGCTCTCTGTAAACATAACCTAATCAAGCCACTAAAGAGTAAATAAAATACCTCTGACCTGCCTCACCAGTTCTCTGTAAACAACAAGTAATCAAGACAAAATTATTTTTTCTTTTTACTCAATAATCAAAAGTACATCTGCAGGCTCCGCAAATCCGACCTTTTAACTTAGGCTCAAAGTTTCTCCACATCATATTAAGGCAGTGATACACAAAACTAGCGAATTCATGACTCAGTTTATGATCTGTTTGTGTGTGTGTGTGTGTGTGTGTGTGTGTGTGTGTGTGTGTGTATGTGTGTCTGTTCTTGCTCTGCCCGAGTTTCAGAATGAAGGTGACTACCCACACTTCAGAACAAAACCTTTTTTTTAATTTGTCCTATATAATTATGAGAAGACGTCTTTTCAGTCAGGTAATAGTGGTGGTGGCGTTAATTGTAGTTACTGTAGATGTAGAGTGAATGTGACTGTAACAGAGAGAATAAGAAGAAATTAGGGAGGAAACAGAATGGAGAGAGAGAGAGAGAGAGAGAGAGAGAGAGAGAGAGAGAGAGAGAGAGACGCCTTACTTTTTTTCCAGTACACTCACCTTGGTTAAAGTATCGTATCACGGTTAAGGTCAGGTAAGGCATCCAGGAGAAGAATATGTCTGGTATTTCGGTACGTGAAAGCTACCCGGGTATGAAAGTTGGTCAAACACTCACCTTGGTCTCTCCTTCTCTTCGTCATTTATCCAATTGCTACAGTACGAGGTGGACGTGTGTACTCTCATGATTAAACACCTTCAGCCTGCGTAGATTTGGACGAGGGGTGTGTGGCCTAAATATCGGGGGAGGGGGGTTGTTTGCGTGCTTGTCCAGTACTACACACACGTAATATTGGGGAGGAAAGGGGGAAGGGGGATTGCTTGAGGGCCAGTCCAGTAGAAATGGGCATGTCCAGTACTACGCACGGGTAAGAGGATGAAGAGGGGGGATTGCTTGAGGGCATGCCTATGACTACACGTGCGTAGCCATGCGCAGGGTTGTACTATTTTCTCTCAACCTCTTCGTGCCCACATTGGGGACGGAGGGACTTGTAACAGTGCGAGATAACTTTTACCTGGTCGTGGTGTAGTGGATGAGAGTCCCGGGTTCTATTCCTAGCATAGTGGTAAGATACTGGATGATTTTTCCTGTGTAAAGTACAGGTTTCTTCTTCTTGCGGAAATAATATTCAAAGAACTCCACATTCCAGATGAAAATACTTATATCACTGTAGACCTAATACTAAGGGACTTTTGATATGACACTATTTTTTTTCGGATTTTGCCCTGCGACATAAATATCAATGTCAAGGTCATTCATACTATGCAAATCCTATTCATTCATGACTCACTACATTTCCGCCGGGTTTGACCAAAATCGGCCAAATACATACCTACTTAGCACCTTCAGGCATGAGGTGGCCGGTTTGATTATCCTCAGTATCTGAAAAAAGTATTTGTTGGATCTCAGTATCAATACCCAGGTGCAATAGTATATGCTGACGACTACATACTGAAACATTTGCAAAGTAACCGATTTAGTAGTTTTTACTGCGTAGGAGCAAAAATTGAAAAAACAAACAGAGAATGCTAGTGCGGTGCTCGTGTTAGGGAAAGAAAAAATGTCAAACGAAGCCTGCAGCCAAAATAATCACTGCTGACAGTTTCAAGTCTCTGTCTCTAACGATCTTGGAATGCCAGCCTTCTAGATCTTCCCCCCCCCACCCCTCACGCCCCCCACAAGAGGAAATACTATCTATAAAATCAGTAAGAACTCCACAGAATAAGGAGTTCTTAATAAAAATACTGCTACTACTACTATTACTTTTACTACTACTGCTACGACAACTGCAACTACTAAAATATAAAGTGTGCTTGAGAGGTGGTGCAGTCTCCCTAGTTTTATTTCTGTTGAGAATTGTGTAAATGGTAGCTGATCAGGTCATCACACTTTTGTTGTATCGATGATGGCTTTTCTTATTCCACAGTTAGACTAAAAATGCAATGATGTCATTATACGGTGCGAAAGATATATAATAGAACGAAGTGAAGTAGTAACCAGATAAATTACAGGAGGCGCTAAGAGACCACAACAACGCCGCACCTAAAATTTGGCACTGACCGGTGACCTTGAGCTTAATCTGATTTGGGCCAAAGTCGAATTATTTATTCCTATTTTCATACACATATTTTTTTTTCTACGTTTCATCGAGCTCAGACCAGACATTAATGAGATTACGCCACACCCCGAGATTTGATGTTACGCCATGATCTTGAACTTTTTATTGGTCAGCATTTAAGTCAAGCCACATCTTCTGAGACCCATGCACAATGTATGTGTCATTCTTATACAAATAATTCCAGGCACTGATAGGATATTTAACATACATATAGATTCTTACATGGATATATACACACATTCATATATATGCTTACAAGTGTTCATACAGATACACAGAAACCGAGCCAATCACAAGACCTGCTCCTACGACGTTGTTGATAAAGCCTAATAAGTGTAAAGCAAATGAAAACGATGTTTCTAGTGTCATTTACAATCATTTTCAAAGGAGCTGTAATACCAGTAATACTCGTCAAAAAATGGGACTGGGGGACTCAAAGCTTTTACAGATCATATAAGTTATGGAAATTACTACTGATGTTTTAACATCCATTTTCCACGAAGCCTAAATATTTGAGAAAACGACTCCCACTGTGATGTGAAAGAAACATATTTTTAAAAATTACATCATGATTTTACTGCTGTGTCAGCAAAAGAAAAAAGGTAATATTGCAAGTGTGGAATTGAGAACAAATGCATCTAATACTTTCTTCCTAAAACTAAGACACGCAACTGTAACTTTACATTCAGGTCACTATTTTGGTTATAACTTAGAACAGACTTGGGCAGAGGAGGCTATGACAGGATTATGTGGTCAGCTGGTCATTGAGCTCGGGACCTCTTGCTTTTGAGGCAAGTATATTTCTGATTACAATACCGCCACTTCCCTCCGGTTACACGAATACACAGCTACAGTATTTATCACAGAATTCTATTAATTTTAATGCAGGTTAGAGCACTGACCATACTCAGTCATTATATTATACCTCTCTAGTGTTCTAAAAATATCTTCATAGTGGAGAGTAATTGAATAAAACTTTAAGGAGCAGGTCAAAAGATGACCTACAAATCGATATAGTAATATACTAGTTATATGTTAACATTAGGAGTCCTGGAGTAGACGAAACATCCTTTGCTCAGCTCGCCATTGCAGGATAAAACTTTGATAAGGCGATACCAGAGGCCCAACAAAAGCACAGGGTTAGTGAGTTGCAAACGCATAAAACAGGCCACAAGCTGGGGATCATAGTGCAATTCTAAGGGGGGCCATGGGAGAAGTTCAAGTGTCTGGGCCACTAGAAACAGAATTTCACAACTAATTTCCTGAGGCAACATTCATTATTCTCTCGGTTAACCATTTCATAAAGAGAAGAACAAGATGCAGTGCAAGATGACTTTCTAGAAGTTCGATGTGATTCATTTGTCAAGGACACACAAGGAGAGAGGAGCTTCATGGATTATTGGGTGAAAACAGGGAAACTACGCCTTTATCAAGAAATTGGTTATTGCGTTGCTGACACTCCAGCCTACTTATAGTACTCGTACGGTAGGAAGGTGGAGGTTTTCATGCTCTTGATAATCAAATCACAGCAGCGTAATTAATTTCCACGTAAAATATTACCTCTCCTCTGCCGTTCTTATGATTTGACCCCTGTTACTTCACTTGGCAACAGAGAAGCAATTACAGCTAAACAACTGAATTTTCAGTTTACTTTCTGTTTTATTGTTTCGTGCCTCTGATGACGTGAGTTCTTACTTCATATCCATCATACTCACTCGAGCAATGTTGCTTTGTTTATTGAAATTTCAGGAGAATATGGGTGAGGTCAGCAGGTTATGTTTTTTGCTACGTGGCCACAAACCGGAACAGTCTGGAAAACACTAACATAAGGCGAACCTACCGCCGTCCACACGATGGTACGGGATGATGGGATAACTTTGGTTTGTTTCACGATTAATTATGAGGGTTTTACTCAGCAGACAGAGCTCTACACAGTAAGTGTTTAAACTACCGTTTGTCAGGTTTCCATGCACGTAGGTAATTTATTCTGGTCAAATACTGACGACATTTTGCAACACAGAAAAACCTTAATCAGTCAGATGCAGTTCCTATGTCATCTCCACTGCGATGGAAGGACTTGGGACGTTTTTCTGTCTAATTATATTTATTGACGATTAAATGTGATTGAAAAAATTAAGAAAAGTATACTGAGATGGTTTAGCCATGTGGAGAGGATGGAGAATGCTAGACTGAAGCGGGAGTATGTGAGAGACGTGAAGAGGGGAAGAGAAGGGGCAGACCGAAGGTGAGATGGGACGAAGAGGTGTAACGTAGTTGGAGGCATGAGCTGGAAAGATGGCAGCCTGAAGGGAAGAAAAAATAAAAACGGTGGCATGGAGGTAAATCGATATGTGGTCATCCCCATGGGTTTATGGCGTCTGGGTATAGATAGACAGATAGGTAGGTAGGCAGGTAGATTCGGTAGACAGACACCCAACGGAATATTCCGTGATTTTACATTTCGTGCGAACAAGGGAATTGTAGTGCTTTCATATTTTCTGCATCTGATGACCTTTGACTCATGACCTGGTGGATATAGGTCATGCATGTAAGAAGCACTCTTATAGTACTCATTAACATTTATAAACAAACAAATCTTGGGAACTTGAAGTTCGCAGAATGGACCATCAGAGGTAGAACTCCTAAGTGGCGCTGCCAGCGACTGGAAGTGAGTTTTGACAAAAAATGCCATTTTGTATGGAGGTACTCCAGTGCAACTTTACTCCCAAGAATCCTGACCTTGGCTCAATAATCGTCATAGCCTTAACATTCTGCACAAGCATAGTCGTAATTTTAGCCATTTTCACCATTTTCGCATTTGATGACCTTTGACCCCTGACCTGGCCAATGTAGTAAACAGGCGTACAAGAGAAAGTTGTAGTAGTAGTGAATGCCTCTAAGCATGCAAATTTTCATTCATTTCCATCAACCCGCTGGAAAACTAGGGGGGCATTTTTGAAAAACGGGACTGGTTGCTGTGGACGCTGAGGCCAATCTTTTCAGAGTTTCCACTCGAAAACTAGAGTAGAGAGGGGAAAAATGGATGGCACACTTCAGATAGGAAATGACCTCAAGATTAAGCCTAAGAAGTGAGAGCTTTCTGTGCTTATTAGCAATGCTCCAATAGCTCAAACCGTGAGAAGTACGAAGATGGCGGGTTTTCGGAAGTTGCTAGGCAACTATTCGTTGCCTAGCAACCAAAACCTTGCGGACACAACTAGGTCATAGGCTTGTCATTGTGTCCAAGTATGATGGAATCAGTTAGTGTTGAAAGGTAGAAATGCCTGTCAAAAACAAGAAAAAAAGAATACAAGAAAGAAAAAAAATGCGACTAACAATGAGGGCAGCATGGAGCTGGCCAATATATATATATACTCATTCCCGCAGACGACTTTGTTAGCTTTGCTGAGATCTCTAATTGTGAGGAGGTTGAGAACACTCTCTAGTGACGCCTACGTTAAACTGATAGCATTAAAAAAAAATTTCCTGCCACCATCATCTCAGTGCATCTGACACTATCCACTCACATGCTGATTCGGTTCTCACATCTTTCACCTCGGCAGTTACTTCAACAGACACAGGATTAGGCTATTGCACGTCTAATGTTTGACTTGGCTCACATCTCTGATTCGGGTAAAAGTAATCTTGTTTTTACTGCATCAGAAATTCAGTTATTACATTTTTTGGCCCGTCAAAATTTTTCCCAAGTGTATCCTCTAGTTTTTAGCAATACCCAGCTCAATTCTGCATTATCTTTTAACATACTTGGGGTTTCATTCTCCCAGGATTTTTCTTGGAAAGATCATATTACTTTTCTTATAAAATCGGCTTCCACGAGATTAGGTGCGCTAAGCTGACAGTGTTTTCTTTAACCCTGCACAGTTGTTAACTTTATATAGAGGTTTTGTTCGCCCCTGTGTCGAATACAGCTCATGTATGGGGACTGGGGAGGCTCCCCCACATACAGCTCTTCTCAACAAGGTGAAATCAGAGTTTTCTTTGTCTCATCAACTCTTCTCTTACTGGCTCCCTTCAGTCCCTGTCTCTTCGCCGCACTGTTGCATATTTATCTCTTTTATATTGCCATTTCAACTGTCGCTGCTCCTCTGAAGTGTCTACTTGCATCCCTCCACAAGCAACGCGGGTGCGTAGCACCTGTCGAGTGGCAAATTATCACCCCTTTTCAGCCAAACTCTCTAATGCAAGAATTAACCGCAACTCCCAGTTTTTCATGTGTGCAACAGGTCAGATCTGGAACTCTTCCTCTGTCTATATTTCCTACTACTTATGACCTCCAGTCCTGTAAACGCAATGTGTCCAGGCATCTCGAAATGAACAAATCTTGAACTTGGCTGTCTGCTATTTTGTTCTTACTCGTATTTTTTTTTCTTTGAGAGAAGAATTTTGCGAGCTTTTGGACATTAGTTCCTTCTTCCTTGCAATAAAAAAAATGTGATTTATTTGTCATTATGGGGACCACGTTAATGAATGTGGTAAAACAGTTATATACTACTTTTTCAAATAATTTGTTGAGTTCTAGTTTTTAGTTTCTTGTTAACTGTTGTCAGGTTTATTCAACACTAAGCTATAAAGCATTGTTTTTTTTTTTTTCTGATTAACCTCTCACCTTCATCCAGCTGAAGGAAACCCTGCTAGCCAAGGACTTAAAGTTAATCTATACAACTTTTGCACTGCAATGGTAGAACTTTGGATTTACATTCTGTTTAACTGTCGATGAATTTATTCAACATGGATAAATTCTTAGCAGCCTAATGGGTTACAGCTATTACTCTCACAGGTATGGTACAAGCTGCCTGAAAATTATGAGTGCAGCAGAAAACACTAGCATATCAAACACTGCCTTACCTGGCTAAGCACAGTAGTCTTACACTGATACAATTCACATAGTCAGAGTCACACAAGCTTTCCACAAAAACCTCATTCCGACACACCTAAGAAATACCTGAAAAATCTCTGCCACAATTCTCAAGAGTCTCACATAACCAAAACTTAAACTGCAACATCTCACACATAACTCACAAAATCCTTACATTGCCACACTGCAGTACCTCACCTTACAATGACACATAAAATACTTAAATTGCTATAATTCCACACTGCCTTACCTCTCAGTGCCCCACCTCACACGACCGTACCTCACACTGACATACTGCAAGCACTCTGCCACATAATGTACTGTTAAACATCCCCCTATGCCATCTCACACTACCACATATTACCATAACTAACACTGCTGGTACTCTCTCTCTCTCTCTCTCTCTCTCTCTCTCTCTCTCTAAAACAACTAAACAAACGCCTGCATCTTTCCCACTTACCCTGGAAACGTCCATCTCTGCATGTTCTTCATTCCTCTTTGATGTACCAACTTTAATGAGGTAATTCCTTTGTAAGACGACTGCAAACGCTAGGGAGACAAAGAAGAAATAACCTTCTCATGGATGGGTCTACTCCAGCCACCCCCAGATGATTTTACTGAACTCGAAGAGAGCTAAGGGAGCCATGGAGCTAACACTGATGCTATAAACTCTCTCATGGTTGCAACTTATAGCGTAATTTATTCAGACTAACGACAGATTGCTTTATTCAGCTGAGGGGGTTAATACTGTTTCTCTCTCTTGGTCAGGACAACTCTAGTGTTCTGTTTTAGGAAAAGGCAAGTGATTTCATTCAGCTGATCATAAGTTCGAAGGCCCTGAGAGTGTTATTAAAGGTAAATAGGTCGTATGCTAAGGAAGTTATTGCAAGAATAATAAGCAGGAAAAATATGTATATACTGAGGTATGCACTGATCGATAGGTTCGCAGTAAATAATTCATGTTCTGAGGTAAAAGATGGGAGAGGCCATTGCTCTGCAGTGGACTGAATCAGGCTGACGATGATGATGATGATGATGTATAAATATCAGGTAACTCATTCATATATTGTAGTATGTTTTCAGTTACACTAGTAAAATGTAAGAATTTTTATTACAGGGTAATGAAGGTTATGACCGATTTATTAGCAAAATAGTTCTTGACAAACTTTTAGGTGTGTCATAATCAATAATTTCATAGATTAATCATTCGTATATTGATGAAAGTCACGATTCTCCACTATTTACGTAAATGTGACGTCAATGCTTGCGCACATGTAAATCCTATTCCGCAATCAAATACAGCGTGACATAAGCCTCTTAATGTTCACACTCGAGAGGTCTTTGTCGAGCAGTATATCACCAACCTGTTGCCGTTTCCCTTCCTCCTCCCTTCTTTTTTGGCAACGTCTTCCTTTCATGCACTCTTTCATTCTGCTCTACACGTTGACACAGTTACATTCCGTCTATCACAGCGGGTGCTGGAGAGGGATGCTTTTATCTGGCAGCGACACTTTAACTAGGTCGCTCCACTCCCCGCTATACAATCTTTCCTCAGCTCCTTTCATTTGCCCCGAAAGAAGGATGTTGGGCTACAGAACAAGGGCCGCTTCAGCCTACATGTTCAGTGCGTTCAAGCTTCAAATGTACAGTACGTGGAATCAAGACAGCATAAACAACTCGAGCATACCCATAATTCACACATGTTTTTAATCCGACTTACTTTCACACATTTCCTTATTCAGTCTTACACACACGTGCCTTGACTTATTTTATTTTACTCTTTCACACTTTAATATTTACACACCATTTTATTCACTCTTTCCCGCACTCTCTTACTTTGTTTCGGTGTCATCACAGTGTTTTATTTAGGTTTACTCACGCACTCAAGTGATTCATTAGTACTCATGCAGTTTTAAATTCGGTCTTACTTTCACACACTGTTTAATTCCGTTTTACTCCCTCCAACTTAAACCACCGCGTCCCCATCGATTTTGCACCACTGAACCCCTCTCCCCCCCCCCCATCCCGGCAGATTTTCTTTTTTATTTTTGGCTAAAACCTTCGCTTTTCATGAGAAACATTGGAAAATGCCCCCCAAAGTGTTCACCTGCATTCAGAAGTGGTCTAAACAGGTGACCCTTAAAACCACCAGGTACTGTAGTCTCTGGGGCCGCGCTGCGACTGTCACGTTTTCTATGTAGCGGTAACTATTACAAACCACTTAGACTAGGTAAGTATTTGTTCACTTGCTACGAATTTATATGTGGTACAAGAATATAATGGTTTTCACACAAAAATATAGGTGACATAAGTGTTGTTTCATTCACTGAACACATCAGCATACCGCATCTTCCTTGGCGACGTTACCTCCTCATGGCTTCAGCTTGTGTCTTTCTCTGGGCCACATATCATTTGTCCTTCACAACATCATCGACTGGGGAATCACTCTTGCCTTGAATTTCGCACCGTGGCGCGACATGTCTTTACTGGCCAGGTCACTGCTAACAGGTGAGTTGCCGAAACAATGGAGTGCAGAGGGGGGGGGAGGTCACGTGGGGTAAGGCATTGTTCCCACCTGGCAGCAGGTAGAGGAAGGTGTCCCATGTCTACATACCAAAAATAACGCGCAAAATTTGAAACTTGTGGAAATGACGGACCTTGCAATTGCAAAACGTATGGAAATGTTATTGGGATTCACCGTGACAAAACGTTAAGAAGAGAATTCCTCTGTATGTAGCTTGCATGGACCTGGAATTGCCACATTACGAGAGAGGCGACAGAGGTGTTTTGTGGTAAGTTATATAAGTGTATTAACTGACAGGGAAACCTTGTGTGCAATGACGACTCTTTAGCAAAGGAGTAATGAATACTGTATGAACAAATGGGAAGGGAGAAGCACGAATCGTCTGGGAGAAAGGTTGGGTTATACCAGCGATGCGTATTTCTCTATGTTGTTCATTCTGGGGATGAAGTAAGGACCAGATGGTAAAGAATATATTGAAAGTCTGATGAATGAGAATGGAGAGAGCAAAGCGACTGTTAACATGATTGGTTCTGAAGGCATACAAAGAAGGAATGCAGTGCCAAAAAGAACAAGCCTCTCTGTGGACGAACAATTTTCATCCCGTGAGTAGTACATCTTTTGTGGTGTAGACTTGTTAATTAAAGATCCTAAAAACTCCTCAAGATGGAGACCAGCTTATATGTGTCGTGAAGATATTGGGACAAGGACAAAAATGTCGTTCAAAGATTCCATCCTCAACATCTGTACTGAATGAAATAATGAGTGGGCTGCTGATGTTAGACTTCATCTGGAGGGGGCTGTCAGTGACCTCCATGCAGCTGATGCAAGATATCATGTCAACTGCAGGTCGAAATTCATGTCGCCAAATTCAGTCAAATCAGCTGGAAAATTCATCGCTTATAACTGTGATAAAGATGGTGCTTTGGAATCTCTTCTCCATGCCATGACAGAATACAGAACACGTGTTTGGAATCCTGTTGAATTACTTAATACATACAGAGCATATGGTGAAACAATATGTCAAGATGGTTTATAATTCAAAAGGTCAATACTTTGGTGATGACCTGTTCATGTTGACATCTTCAGGTTTATGTAGCATACTCATCTTTCGGTGTAAAACATCAAACCTCTTGACCAGGATGATGAGATACACGGATGATGCATTGCCTAAAGTTTTTAAAAGTATCAAGTCAGATATAAAAGGTGTAGATGTTTAGAAATCTCACTACTCCACAAAAATCAGTCTAAACGAGGCATTAGAAACAGCAAGCAGTACTACACTGGAACTTCTTAGGAGGTTATCTTCTAAATTAGATAAATCGCTGTCAGCTGCTCTTATAGCACATATTGTCACGAGTGTTTTGGTTAATCCAACAAGTCAGTCATCAACAAAGCAAGTACAGGATGTGGCCTCAGAATGGGGGGTTGCACGGCCAGATTCAATTTCAGAAGTGAAGGAAAGAAGCTGATTGAAAATAAAGAGGTATGCCCAATAAAAGTTAGAAAAAACATAGTTACAACTCAGAAATAGGGAAGTGTTTAGTTCTAAGATGGTGGCATCAATGATATTAACTGCACGTTAACAAAAGTGTTAAGGGAATCAGTAAGGGCAGTAGGGAAAGCTAATACAGTACATCCTGCAGTAAACAAGTATTGAAAAACATCCCTCTTGCTCATGAAAAAAAAAAAAAAAAAAAAAGATGAAAGTAAGTACAAATATGAAATACAAGGAGCGGAATTGAATATGTTTATCAGAGAGAGACAATGAAAAAAAAAAAAGCAGAGAAACATGGATCAGATCAAAGAAACCATCGAAAAAGAAGTCTGAAATAGGTCGGAAGCAAAATGGTGCTTAGAAAGCAACAAATTTTATCAATGTAGGGCAAAAATGAAATCATCAAGTGCTGAGAGAAAGGATGAAAAGAGATAAAGAATTCTACAGAGAGCTGTATGCATCAAAGACAATAGTGCCAAAAGGTGACGTTTCATTTGACGTAAAAGAAATACCAGAGGTAACACCTGGTGAAGAAACTTTAAAAAACATGAAATTTATTGCCAGAAGCAAGTGTAGAAGTTCAATACCAACTCTCCGACCTTTCTATCTAATGTATAAAGAAGATGAACGTTCGCAAAAATGGCGTAATACAAACGATATTTTGCTTTAGAAGAAAGGCGATTCAAAATATCTCAGTATCTATCGGCCTATTAGACCTTATCAGTTATTTACAAACCTTTCACAAATGTTCTTAGGAACAGAATGGCAACAAAGTTGGATGATAACACATCCTAGTGAGCAAGCAGGATTCAGAAGCAGGTAATTAACTACTGATCATCCACATACAATGGATCAGTGGTCTGAGAAAACTACAGAATAAGCCATTGTGCTAAAGTCATATCGATTACGAAAAGGCATCCGACTCAGTTGAGCTCATTGCAATTGTAAATTCATTGTGGGAACAATGAGTAAACGAAAATATTGTAAAACTGCTCGAATACATATATAAAGAATGAACAAAAAGGGAGTAGTTAAGTTATACAGAGACTCGGAAGAAATTAAGATTGAGAAAGGCGTGCGTCAAGGTGATACAATTTCACAAAAATTATTTAAAGCATGCTTTGAAAGCATTTTCAGAACGTTAGAAGGGGAAAATAACAAGTAAACAAATACGGAGAAAATTAAGCCATTTAAGATTTGTAAATGACTTTGTCCTAATTTCAGAAACAGTAGAGAGATATGACAAGAAATATTATATGACATCAAAGACTTAGTCTCAAAGTATTGTGAATGATGAACTGGAGTAAAACTTAGGCTATGTAAGGTTTAGTTTAAATACATTAGGAGTGTCATTGAAATAAATGGAGAAACTCTTGGAGAAGTTAAAGAGTACAATTGCTTAGGGAAAATACTAAAACTAGGGAAAGGCCATGGGAAAAAAAAATGATGCATTGCAATTGGATCGATGGGTTTTGGTGAACAAAGACATATCATGAAAAGTAACTTCCAGAATGTATGAAACGAAAAGCATATAACAAAGCATTAATCACATATAATGTACGGATACGAAGCTTGGAAACTGACAAAAAGAGTAGAAAACAAACTAGTCTGCTCTCAAAGAGCAATGGAAAGTCAGTGTTCGGAATATCTCTGACAGTCAGGAAGAGACTAAATCAGTGAAATCACAGTATTTATTTAAACAAAAAAAATGGAGGTAGGCAGGTCATGTGGCTATTATAAAGGACAGCCGATGTAGCAAGAGTATGACTGACTGAACTCCAGGAAACTCTAAGCGTTGAAGAAGAAAGGTCAGAGAGGAGGTCGGGCGATGAAACAGAGAAGTTTGCAGGCAAAACCTGGCAGAGACTGGCTTAGTCAAAGAATTCGGGGAGAAGATTGGGAGGAGGCCTTTGTTCACCAGTGGACTTGCAGTGTCTAATGATGATTATGATGTATACTCATACTTTGGTGAATATTATGAGTCAGGCAGATAACTTAAAACACCTCATACTCAATTCTCACAGCAAGCTCATGCTGCACAAAAAATCTCTCTGGTTCTTCCATTTATAACACCTTGTATGATGCACAACTTATCCCATCATCTATTTTCCATACACCTTGCCTGGAATCATCGAGAGATAGTACCTCTAAAGTACGAGCGTTCTCTTCAGTCACCCTTGTCTTTATACAGCAGTACAGTACATGCACAAAACCAGTCTCCAAGTACCTCACCCTGAATCAAGAATAGTCCAACTAATCCCTTGAAAAATCTCGTGCCCACTTTTCTTTCCTTTTCTTTTTTTCTTATCTTTTTTTTTTTTTTTTTTTACATTCGGTTATAACAATATTTTTTACAAGCGAGGAATATATCTGTCTTAATTATAATTTACCTCGGCGCACGAAGAATATGCCTGTGAATTTATCTTTCCTAATCTACCTCAACACAAGAATTTATTTACAAATATAGGTTTTCCACCATATGACAGCATAAATCATTTGCAGTCTGATGGTGCACCAATTAGGTACAGTGTTCATTAACCGCTCTGCAACATGAGGTTTTCCATTAACTGAATAATTAATTCATTTAGAGATCACGATAGCATGTTTTGTATATTTGTTATTTTAGTTAAAAGAAGAGGTGTGTCATTCCAGTCGCATGATGTTTATGCATGTGTGGAAATACGAGTAATCCACCCTATTTCAGAATGTGCATGCCGTCATTTAAGGAGCTTTAGACTCTCATGTCAAAGGAGTGTGAGTCACAAGCTGGAATCACTTACTGTCCGAAATTTGGCTTTTTCGTTTTAGCAGCATAGTGCAGAATTTTGAGAAAAGGCACATAAATGGAAGCTACTACTCTTCCATAATCCTTACACCATTGTGCCTAATCTCACTGTAACGTTAAGAGTTCCAAGATGAACAAGGTTTAGTGTTCAATTTGCCGAGTTTTCAGAAATATGGAAGCGATTTTTGAGAAACAGCACTTAAATAACACCAATTAATTTTCCTGAGTTTGCAATAATTGTTTCCAGAATTATACAGTGTTGCCTGATTTTTTTTTTTACCTGCGGCAGTAGCCAGCACGTCAATGAGTGGCCAGCGTTGTTGTTGTTGTTGTTCTTCTTCTTCTTCTTCTTCTTCTTCTTCTTCTTCTTCTTCTTCTACCGGATTTGTTAACTGGAGGCCTTTGGAGACAAAAGTGGTAGCATATAAGGTAATTGGACGTGGAGAATCTGGGCACTGGATGTCTCTGTTAACGTTAGTTAGTTTTTACAGCAAACTGTTTGAAACAAAAGCCTCGCCGCAGGTCCCGGAGCAATTCTGCTCTTGTTTTTGTTTAATTTTAGCATTTTTCAGTAACATGGTAGTAATTTGAAAAACATAATTTATTAGCTCCTGATGACTTTTCATAAAACTTCCAACCACGAGGATATGCGTGGATCCACTGTAGCGTTCATTTTCTCCATTATGAAGCAGTATTGGCACTGGGCCTGGCAGAGGTGTCCACATATTACTTCCAGCTAAGCAAGTCTTTAAGTATTGCAATGCAGTACAAAGTCCACTACTGGATGATAACCACACATATGTTCTGTGTATACAATGTGGGTATGATAACAATATTCATGTACAGCCATTCAGTGATCTCCCCAGACAACACACGGAGCTGACACGAATGCAGGTATGGCTGTTAAGTATGGCAGCACCCGACCTCATTTGAGCCCCACGTGTGATCTTGGCCTTGGGAAAGGATGGCTGGTTGTTGCGCGTGACACGCTGTCATGGTATGGGGAACAATTGTGTAAAGTTATATGAAACTCTGTCCATCCATGTGGAAGTTACAGAGAGGACACGAAACTGTGAGCGGACTGACGTACATACTAATGGAACCGCGCAAACCTATAGTCCCCGATCAGTTTGATCGGTAGGGGACGAATAATGCTCTCACAAAGGTCTAGTGAGATATTCTACAAGGTCTGATAATTTCTGGAAAAAACGTTACCACTCTGCACATGACGCCACTTCATTAGGGTTAATACGGTCAGCTGGACTCAGACTCAGCTTGGGTCAAGTTCCTCAGTACCTCCTTACTCTTCGCTCCAAGTTAGGATATTGGTGTGGTTTGCAGTTTACGGGTGCACATCCTGGCAACATAAAAATAAGGAAAATGGATATATACATTAATATTGTTTCCCGAAGGATGAAGAATTGATAAAAGGCGGATTTATCTTTGTAGTCGTAAAGATAATGTCAGCAGTTTGCGCATCTGCTCATTGGTTAATGCAGCACTAAGGAATGTGGTAAATCTAGAGATGATCTTATTTTAACATGCATTAATATTCGCAAATTGCTTGCAATATAAGCAGCCAGCTTAAATATGGAGAGATTTCCAAAGCTAGAGATCAAAATTAGCATGAACAGTTAACCGTTACCAAAGAAAATGTTGATTTAAACGTTTTGTACAACAATGAGTAACGTTTGACGTAAATCCAGGCATGTATTATAGTGCAACATGCAGACGTAGGTGTACACCGTCGCTGGATGTAGTGGAACATACAGACGTAGGCGTGCACCAGAGAAGGGTACCTCGTGACGTGACAAAGATGCGCGGGGAGGCAAAATGATCAGACCTGTTCTCACTGGACCTTGGTTCTCACTTGCCCGAACAATAAAAGCTACGAGCTTCATAGAAGTGAAGGGATTTAGACAGTACTGCAGTTCTTCAGAAAAGTGATTGTTTTGAGAACAGAATGAAACAGTTATTAGCTCAGTGTGAACAAGAGTGTGTGTTGGAGCAAGAGTGCATTGATGTGAGTATGTGTTGGCATATGTGAGAGTATGGTGGTGTGATTGTGTAGTGGTGCTTAGTGTAAAAATGTGTTGGTGTGAGAATGTATGTGTCTGTGTGTGTGAGTAAGTGTCTTGGGATGGTCTCTGACTGAGGAAGAGTTGGGGTGAAAGAGTGTTTGTGAGCATTAAGGGAGTGAAAGTGTCTTGGTGTGTGTGTGTGTGTGTGTGTGTGTGTGTGTGTGTG
>JAGKTI010005586.1:0-32971 GCA_018397915.1 Birgus latro | reverse complement strand
TATATATATATATATGGGAATAAAAACGGGACAGTACAGAGCGGTTGTGAACAGTGGGAGCGAGTGGGAGGATGCAAATAAAAACGGGCAGTACAGAGCGGTTGTGAACATTGGGAGCGAGTGGGAGGCAACATCGTGCCTAGTCGCTGGTGCAACTCAAGCTGCGTTGCACCAGCCGTCTTGCCACGGTGCGAGATAGAATTCACGAAGAAAGTTTTGAGGGTGAAGGGGTACTTGTCGCGGCCTCCGTCATGGTTGGAACTATTCGGCAGGTGCAGTAGCGATATCCTTAACTCGTAATGGGTTCATGTCAACGATTAAAGTACATTTTTAATTATATTTAGAAATAGTAAACGTTGTTTGAATAACAACGCATAAGATTTTTTTTTTTTACAATATCTTCTTGTCTATTAAATAAGTTTTCGATGGCGCTGCTTGATGTACAGTACTGTACAACCCCTTTACTGCGGAGGTTTTCTCAAGAGGGAAAATCGTCCGGCGGGAGTAACTATAAAAAGACATAGTACTGAAGAAGGTAATGAAGATGGCGTAACTTGCTTTCGACAGTAAACATTTCAATCATTAACTGATTTCTAGAGCCCATCCCGTACATTTGGCATCGGCGAAATGTGAATGACGTACTGAATAAAAGCCATATTCTCACGATAAACGATTTATCGGTCGGCTAATTTATTTCACGCACTGAAACTCGTACTGTAATAAATGGATAAATACTGGTGAATTTTTGATGACACTTGAGACTTTAACCACCTTGTTAATGCGTTTTATTTATTTATATTGACATTGAACTTTGATCGTGATATCGTCACCGACTGTGTTTTTGCCATCAGCTGATTAGTGTCATCCGGGCGAGTAGAGGGGTGGGTTTGGCGTTGCTGCTTCTGCATCTTCTTCTTTCTTCCTTCTAGTGACAAGCTTTTACGGCATCATGTTCGGCGAGTACATAGGGAAGAAAAAAAGGGCCTTCTGGAAATACCTGGAGGTGAGAGGGGCTGTGGTTGGAAAAATGATGAAGGTACCGCTTCTATCTAATGTTTGGACTTTGGTCAGATGAGGTGATAATGTTTTCAGTTTCTTGCATGTTTGTTCAGGCAAAAGTAATAAATGTTACTTTAATGTATTGTGCTTATTAGCGTCATGCCGTTGGTCAAACAGAGAGAGAGAAAAAAATTGTGTAAATGATGCTGTTTTTCCAGCGTGAAGTGAAGCAGATTCATTAAATAACATCGTATAGACGTAGCTTAAAGGATGCTGAGTTTTTCCCGAAGTGAGATGAGGAAAACTGGTGTGTTTAAGTGACAGTGATGTAATTTATGCCCACCTGAGGTCATTGATTATAGGAAAATGTTACTCTGATGCAAGTTGATAATGCAGATACCATTAGCCAATAGGATGTTACTGATAGAGGTAGTTACTATCCACCGATAGTGTGTTTTTTTCTATCTCATTGAAGTGCAAGAATTTGTAGCACTCATATCAGTATGTGTGGTCTCTACCACTGGTATTGTTTATTATAGTATTGTATCCAGCAATCTGTTATTTTTTTTGGACAATGTGCAGAAGAGTTCCCATTAACAGGTGATGACAATTTTATGATGGATTTTCTTTCATAATTGTAACTTCATTTATGACAGCCAGAATTTGCAGAAATATTTGTTACTAGAGATTGTATAACTCATTCATGACACCCCAATTCTGCGAAAATAACATGTTCCGCAAGAGCTCAAAGTTAGATTTGTTGACGTCAGCAGTGGTGTCTTGCAGAGGGGAATGGCCGATGTGGACTTGAATGATACATTATTAGAACACATTCCAAACATATAGCAAGGTTCTCCTGTACTGTATTGCAGTGTTACCCATTATCTTTGCAGTCATGGCAGTCAGCGGTGTACTCAATGGTGGTGTTGGGGGCAACGATGGTGGTCATCTTCTGGGCATCAGTCTTCCTCTACACCTCCTTCTACTTCACCTACATGCCACAGGAGTCTGTCACTTGGCCCATACACTTCCATTACAAGTAGGTCACTTAGCTTGGTAGGGGTACCGGCTGTCCTTTTGACAACTTTACGCTGAATAACTAGCAAAAGTGAGCCAAGGCAGCTTTTCACAGTCTATTATGAATTTAAACACTTAAATACAATTATGTACTGGGTGTTTTATATTACTGCTACCACCAGTGTTGTTCAGCTTTAGATAGACTTCATGAAGAACTGCAGGAGTACAATATAGGCTAGTTTTCATTAACCCCATCTCTACTACAGGGGTGCTCTGAGTTAGATAAAATCATCTTGTGATAGCTTATTTAACTCGACTGTAAACTTTAATTTGTTATGTATACTGTACTAATACATCTACAGTAGTCACAATGTCACAACTTGATAAGTTTCTTCTGCCTTGAATATAATTTTCACAACATGGTAGTTTTTAAAAACAGTGTTACGGTGAGGAATTACACCACTTGCTGTAATGAATTACTGTTCCATGTAGTATAATTTCTCTCACCTCAGATCCTGTGTTGAAGAACCTGGCATATGCAGCAACCCGAAGGCAGTGGTGAGTGTCAATAACCATGTGCGTGGATCACAGTTGGTGCGAGGTCAGCGGTACCGGGTGGTGGTCGACTTGGAGATGCCTGAGTCCATCACCAACCAACGGATAGGTAATAGCAAGAGCCCCCGTCCCCCAGGTGTGTCATTGTTGGGGTTGATGAGAGTGTTGCTTCCCTTCCATGATTGACTAGCTGCTCTGCCCTGCTTTATCATGCAACACAGTAATTACAGTATTGAAGGCAGAGCTGAGCCTTGATTCACCATATGACCGAGTTGAAATGGCTGAATCTGACCTAGGTAAGCATTGAGCCTTAGCTTGAGACCATCCTAAGCCATGCCCTACTTTCAGGTCTGTCTGAAGCCTTGTTTTAGCCTTTGGGCCTTAGGGTGTGATTTTTGTTATGGGCTTGCTCTTACTAGATAGTATAAGTTCAGATTCATCATCATTCAGCAGATTGGTAATGGTAACAGCCCCCCAGCATGTTAGTTATGGTGTTAATGTTAGTGTTGTTTCTCTTTTATGATTGAGTCTCTGCCATACCTTCCTTTGCTTTTCATGCTGCACTGTACTTACCATAACTCCTTCAGCTCAGTGTTATTTTTGTTAGTATTTGCTTCCAGTCTGTTACTAAATCTCTTCCCTCTCTTGAGTTCAACAAGATAATTTTCATTATTGTTACTTTTCTCCTGTGATTGAATCAGCCCTTCCTTCAGCCCAAGGAGGTAATTTCTGCTCTGTTCCTGCTGCTGGGCGACAATTTTATTCAGAGTCCATCACCAGCCAGCAGACAGGTAATGACAAGATGCAAGAGGCCCCATTCCTCAAGCGTGTCAGTGTCTGTGTTGGTGAGAGAGTTATTTTCCTTCCAGTGCTGAATCTCCATCCTGCCCTGCCTTGCTTTGTTATGGAATAGTTTAACTAACCCCTTCAGCCAGAGGACATTTCTTATCACAAGATGTCTTCATTCATTTTTGAAGGCTCCAACATGCTTGCATGCATCAGCCTTGGTCACCTAATGGCGGCTCTCCATGCTGCTTGATCTCTTGCAGCTTTCCAATTCAGACCCTTATCCCTGAGGTCACACTCAGTGACCTCGTCCCAGGTCTTTTTTGGTCTGCCTCTTGCAACTTGACCCCTAACATTAACACATCTCACTTTCTGCACCTAATTATCATCCCTCATCCTCTCCACATGCCCAAACCATCTTAATCTACATCTCCTTATCACAACACCAATACACTCCAGTCCCATCCTACCCCTCAACTCTTCCATCATAAACCTAGCCCCCCCCCCCCATCCAGGCCTCGCACTCAGGGACGCACTGCACATCCACCTAATCATTGTCATTTCTGTATGTTTGAACCTGCAAATATCCTCTTCTTTTATTGCCCAGGTCACACTACCATACAGCATTAACTCCTAACACATGCTGCATACAAAGGTCCCTTAGCAGGGAGGGAGAGCCCTCTCAGTGTCAGGAGAAGTAACAGCTCCCTGAACTTCGTCCATCCACTCCCCATCTCCAGCAAATAGCATGTCTCCCTAATAATAGCACTCCTCCACACATTCAAAACTCTCACCAGCAAGTTAAATCCTTTCATGCCTGACAGTCTCCACCTGCTCTCCTTGACACACAGCACACATGAAATCGGCATTATAACGATAATTAAACTTTCGGTGTTCTTTTTTATATGAAGTCCCCAATAAATTGCAGAAAAAAAGGCCATTAATGTTGTCTTGGCATCATACCAATGAAGCTGATTTGCCAGTTTCACCCAGTTTACAGCACCAGTTGTGTGGAAAAAGTTGTGGTAATTTCAAGCACATCCCTGACTTACAGTGAAGATTGTTCATATATTCACTTCACTTCCCTGGTTGTATCACTGCCATGCTTTGTTTTGCAGCTATGTGCAGCAAGTCTTTCCTGTGTGTTCCATTTTTATGTTCTTCAGTCTGGACTAGGCAAAGTAACTTAACTCCAGGACCCTGTGCTCTTGATGGCAAGAAAGGATGGGATGGTGGTGTTATATACAAGTAGACAGACTTGTAGATTGAGATAGATGTTTATTCACATAGTTTATAAAACAGCCATTTCATACTGATCATAACCTCCAGTCATACAGTTGAGAACAAGACTGACACTTATTTATTAAGTGTCATGTCATCATTCCCCATCCCTAATCCCCGAACTCATGCATGCCACATCACCCAACCAAGAGCTCAGTAGGTAGTCGTGTAGGCAGTCTGTAAGTTGAGTTGATGCTTTATGTAACATGTGAGGATGTATAATGTCATCTTCATCTTGTGGTGTTCTGGTAGTTGATGTTGACCCAGTTAGTTATAATAATGCACAGGTATTGCTCTTGGATACCTTAGCCACATAATACTGTATTGGATTTTGTTCTTCATTACTCTGTTGTTCTGTTGCCTGTTCTACATCATGTGTGACTGTGGTGAGTATGCAGAGCTGGAAGAGATCTTACTTTACATGTACACACTGACCGTATTGTGCAGTTACAAGTTATTGTTCTTATTTTTTATGTTGAAACTACACACCCTAACTTTTTTGGCCCCATATAATCAGGCATTCCAGTGTTGTTTGTCTGATTGTGTGGGTAGAAGTTGCTGTATTTGTTTAATGTTCGAAACACAAACCATAGCTTTGTGTATAGTGTAATTGGGAAGGGCTGTGTGAAATCATTTGGAGGTAACAAGGACAAACTGATATATTGACATCAAAATGAAAGGTTTAACCTCCTCAACCCAAGGATGTCCCATTTTATTCTTTCCTTATCTCAATTTTATCCAGCCTATAAAAGACCTCTCATATTGGTCAATGAAGGCCGTATCTGAGGCCTTCAGGTAAAAATCTCCACAAAGCTGAAGATCATCTAGAAATAGTAAAAATGGCAGGTTAAATGCATCATCGTAGTTAAAGGGTTAACATATGTCCTCAGTCTGAAGGGATTAGTTTTCATCATCACATTTTTTTGTATCCCATAGTGTACTTGAATTCATGCCCACTCCCCCACTACTTTGCCATGTTTCATTTTATGTTTTTATAGCCCACACTTCACCTCAAGTATATCTATCCCTCACCCCACCTCATGCTTCCTTACCCCCAGGTATGTTCCTGGTGTCGATGGATATGCTCAGTGTGGAGGGTGATATGCTGCGTCATTCCTCGCGCTCAGCCATGTTACGCTACAAGTCACCCCTCCTCCACGTCCTCTCCACCTTTGTGTTTGCACCATTCCTGCTGTATGGGCTGCAGGAGGAGAAACAGATTGTCACTGTTGAGCTCTTCTCACAGTATGAGGAGGACCCAGTATGTTCTTATTCCTTTCATTTTGGTTATGAGTACTTCACATTATTCTTGCTACTTTCAGACCCTTTTAATCATCGTAGAAGAGACTGTTAGAAATGGAGAGGTGTCTTCAGGTATAGTAGTTATATTCATCTCATGATAGCCTTAGATCTGGAGGGGATACATAAAGCCTGCACTCACCTCCTTTTGTAGAGCTGGAGAGGTTACATACACCCCCTCCTATAGAGCTGGTGGGGTTACATACACTCCCTCCAATAAAGCTGGAGGGGTTACCTACACCCCCTCCTACAGAACTGGAGGGGTTACATATACCCCTTCCTATAGAGCTGGAGGGGTTACATATATCCCCTTCTATAGAGCTTTTTCTTGGAAGGAACAGTATGCAGGCCTGTGGCCTTTGGTTCCTTCTTCCTTGCATTTAAAAAAAAAAAAAAAATCCCCTCCTATAGAGCTGGGGGGGTTACATACACCCCCTCCTACAGAACTGGAGGGGTTACATATACCCCCTCCTATAGAGCTGGAGGGGTTACATGCACCCCCTCCTATAGAACTGGAGGGGTTACATACACACCCTCCTGCATACCATGATCACTTTTGTGTTTGCACCATTCCTGCTGTACAGGCAGCAGGAGGAGAAACAGACTGTCACTACTGAGCTCTTCCCCCCACTGTGAGGACCTGCTATGTTTTTCTTTCTATCATTTGGAAGAAGTACAGTACAGGGTATGGTACACTATGTTTATTGATCTTACTCTGTTTCTGATTGTTTTCTTTCTTCCATAACCATCAGCTAAATCTGTTTTGGGAGGGAGCAGTATAGGTGGAATCATGTCATGTAGAGCAATGCAGTGCATTGCTACCCTGTGGATCCACATTACATTTACTGGTCTTTCTTTGTTTCTGATTGTATTCTTTCACAACCCCAGCTAAATCCATCATGAGAGGCAGCAGTAAAGGTGGAATTGTGTTACGTAGAGCTAGCTGTATAGCATAGTGTAACCTTGCAGATACATGGTGTAGTTAATGGTCTCTGTTTCTGATCAGTTTTCTTCCACAACTCCAGCTGAAACCATTATGGGAGGTAGCAGTGGAGGTGGAGTCGCGTCATGTGGAGCTGTACAGTGCCAACCTGCGGATCCATGCCATGTTTACTGGTCTACGCTACATCATGTACCACTACCCCATCATTGCAGCCACTGTGGGCATTGGTATCTGTATGGTCTTCCTGGCCACTGTTGTCATCCTTAGCTGGTACCAGTTCTCAGGGCCAGTATTATTTGTCCAGGTGGGTATAGCACATTTAGAGTAATCTGACGAAGATCCCTAACCTCTGTCAGTTTAGTTGATGGCCAGATGAAGTCTGACTGGAGAGACAATTTGAGTGGTAACCAAGAAGACTCACTCTTATCAAGTGTTTAAGCCACAACTTAGTTTTCAAGTTGTGGGAGTGGTCCATCATGTATAAACATACCTTTTGTAGTGTAACATGTCTGCCTTAACTTTTTTTTTTTTCCCCAAGTAACACAAAAGCACAGTAAGACAGTGCTGTGAGCTTACATCTTTCCCATAGCATTGCTACACCATATTCTTGCATTAATTTCTTGTTATTGCTCAGGATTCAGGATGAAGAGGAATGGTAATTTTAGGTTAAGGTTAAGTGAAAGGTAATCTGTGGTGAAATATTGTACATTATTCTTGAAACTGAGATTGTAAAGGGGATGGTACACCCTTAGACTTTTATAGCTACTTTTAGAACACCTGTGGGAATATGATAGCAAGTCTGCACATCTTGTTGCACAGTGTAATCATCCAAGATTCAAAGAGGATTTTTTCTTCACATTCTTTGCCAATAATAATGAGTAGTAACTATTTGTGAGCACTTTCTCAGTATTACCAGGCCATCGTAGTACTGTCACAGTACTGTATTTTATATCATTTTGCATTTCATCTAAAAAGCACAGTGAGAATATCATTACTTAACTGTTGACTGTACATAACATTGTCATCCTCACTGTGTCACAGTATTTCTCTTGACAGTGTAAGTCTTGATTTCTCTAACTGTACAGCCTCAAACCAGGAGCTTTCCAAATGGCCAGCCCCCCATCTTAGCATCAAACCAAGCCCAGTCTTCCAGTCAACAGAGTAAGTTCTGTGTGGATTCTACTTTCCCATCTCGCTTCCTCCAAAGGAAAGCTTTCTTTATTGTTATAGATGTGTTTCCAAATATCACAATTTTTCATATACTTGGCACTGTGAATGCTGTAAACTGGCTAGTGTACTATATAGACAAAAGTGGAACTTTAATAGGCTATTTTTCTGTAATATATTATGGATCAAATAACAGAACGATTGTCCGTAAAGGCAGCTGATAATAAGGACTTACTGTATCTTGGTTCTACCTGTTTGTTTGAATGAGAGGAAACTGGTGTAATGATGATGATGATGATGATGATTATCCCCATCAGCCGAGTGATGTTAGTATCATTTTATTGTTGAAACTGCCACACAATTGACTTCGTCAGGGAGAGACATCTGGTTGTGAAAGGGCCAATGGACACTGTCTCTAACACCATCACTACAAGAAATCACTCAAAAGGTGAACAAAATCATCTTGAAATGCAAGAATTTAGTGGAAAAGACATCATCTTAGTGAAGTGATTAACATGTGTTTGTAAGCAGTGGAGAGTAGGATTTTTTTTTTAATGATTTATGTGTTTTATAATAAATCACAGTCTGATACATAGCTTTCAAGAGATATTTGAGTGAGGTCTTTGAGTTACATTATTTTTTGGCCTACTTTATATTAATCATTTTCAGTATCAGGCATTCAGTGGTGAAGTAAGGATTTCATGGAGTTGAACTGATATGTGCATGAGTGAGTGACCATGTTGTTGTTAGTTCTTTTCTGTTGCCTGTAACCTTATCCTAGAGCTTATCTGTTTATAGGTACAGTGCTTCCTCCAATTTTGCGAGAATATGGTCGACAAAAACCCTCACAAAATCAAAATTCGCAAAATTCAAACAATTAAATATATGAAATAAAGGCAAATTGGTCGACATCACCCCAAGGTAAGCACTTTTTCCCACTCTTTCTCTCGACTCTACCTCTTAATTTTACGATGATAAATGAAACAAACACGAACTGATGTACAGTACTGTACAGTGATATTAATGAGAAAACATCATAGGTAAGAAACATTAAAAAAAAAAAAATGCATTTACACTGACGTGAAGATTGGCTTGGTGTACAGGACTGATGGCGGGGTGAGACTTGGCTACTGTCGCCCCGCGGGGCCTAAGTCATCACTATCACTGTTGGCAGATATTTCCACATCTTGCTGTGTTTTTTCTGCCTCTTCATGAATCCCTCGAAGTCAGAATCGTCACTGGGGTCACCAGAATGTAAAAGGTTAGGGATGCTAGGATCGCTGGCTGCTTGGGGAGGGGTGGCAGGACGGCTGGTCAGTGGGGCAGGGTCTCTTGAGGTTCTCATGAATTTTGTGATTAGAGACTTCTTCCTCTTGTTAACCCCATCTCTGTGTAGGACAGCATAAAAACGAAGGGCCCTGTCAACACCGTGGCATGCTTGCTGAGCCCTAAATTGATCACATTCGTTGTTCATGATGGGTTTTTTTCAGCTGGTCAATGACGGCGAGAATATTTGCCAGGATATGAATCGTTAATTCTTGGCCGCTTCGCTTTTATGCTGACCTCCACAGAGATGGGGTTAACAAGAGGAAGCAGTCTCTAATCACAAAATTCATGAGAACACCAAACTCCTGACCAATAGCAGAATTACCTTCACCTGCTTTTTTCCTTTCAGTCATTTTCAGTTTGGTCTCCAAACTTATTTTCTCGTTCTTCTTACCCGTTGGCGCCATGATAACACTCGTGCAAGGTTAGACTGCTGGGGTATTGCGAGGAGCACCACGAAATTGTGAGGGTCAGTGACCTTGGTTGGAAACAGGTACAAACAAACGTGGCTGGGCGGCAGACCACTGAACTAGGAGGCTCAGTACGCCCAATGAACCATGACGTCACTACTCGGGGTGGCAAAGTAGTGCGGGAAGACGACTCTCCCACCACTCGTCCTCGCAAAGTGTGTGATCGCGCGCAAAGTTCATAAATGTTAAAAAATACATGACTTTTGAAACTACCTCGCAAAATTGGTGGATCGCAAAGTTAAAATTTGCAAAGTTGAAGGATGTACTGTAATATATTTTGTTTGCTGTATGTGTTAAGCAGTTATATGGCACTGCAAGATTTTTGTGTTGATTTCCATGATGTTAAGCTTCTCATTGTAGAGATATCTCCAGTACTACTAGCTAACACCAGATGATTTTATTTAGATAAGGGTGAGTAATTGGAGCCTGATAGTGTTTATATTGATATCATTAACCATTTCATGGTCAGGACAACTCTTAGTTTACTATTCCAGCTAACTCTTTATGGTTTTGCTTGAGTCTTAGGAGTCTATTTTACTTACCTTAGCATGAATCTTAGGAGCTTGAGAGTATTCAGTCTCTTGACCTGTATGTACAAAGCAGACTAGTGAATTTTCCTTTGTTTTTCTCTATTAAAGCTGAAGCTGAGGATAAGAAGCCAGACTTCGATGAAACGGCTGGACCATTTAATGCAGTAAGTGCAAGGGAAGGAAGGAGAGAGGGAGGTGGAAGAGATGAAGATGAGTTGCATAAGTTGCTTGTTGTGAAGAAAATGAGAGTAAAAATATGAGGTGCATTTGTGTGGTTGGTTATGCCAGTGAGGTGGATTGAAGATGCTGGGAGCTTGAGTGGTGAGTAGATGTGTGGACCATTTCACTGGTCATGCTGTTGATGCTTCTACATCTATCATGATTTTTCTCTTGCTTTCTGGACCCTACCTCACCCCATCTTTGGGTGGGAAAACAAGGTCAAGTTTATGATGATGATGAAAAATAAAAGTTTGTGTATGGTTTGTGTGAGATGAAGCTGATAATTTTGAAGTGGATGGATTGAAAATGCAGTCCACTAGGTTCTCATCCAGATGAGCCAGCAACAACAACAACCACAGCCACATTGTCCATTGGTAGAGAAGGGATGATAGTGATTATGATGGATAATGATGACAAAATATTAATATAATGTGTGTACATTCTAGGGTGCATCAGGCGAGGAACAAAGAAGTGGAGAAAGATATGAAGGTGATGATTTTGAAGTGCTCAGCTCAACTAAAGCACAAGGTGGGCACACTGTTTTATGGTGGTACATTTACTCTTTTAGTCTGCTGATTTATTTTTAGTTTATTCTTGCTGTACTCTTTTTATGCTATCTTGGCTTAAAATTGCCATCTCTCTACTCTGAATGCACAGTTGTAACAACATTTTAACACTAGAGTATGATGCTAGTCACAGATAATTGCTATGGAAAGGATGTATAGCCCTAGTATTGTCTTGTCCCCTGCTCCTCACTGAGCTGCATGAAATAAGCAGCAGATGGACAAAACTCTGAGCCAAGTTAGGGCAAAAACAGTATGCCAGATTATCTTAAGATAGGAAAGGCCTCTCATATTGAATGGGTTTAGCATGGTTCTACCATTTCATCTAGTTTGAAAAGTCAGTACTAGGCTGAATAAAATTGTCATGTGGTAAGAATAAAATGAAAGTACGTCCTTGGGCTTACTGGATCAAAGGCCATATTCTTATTGGCTAAGGAAGTTCCCCAGTACTCCTCCCCCTCCCCCACTCATTTTTACTTAATGTATCTGGTATGATAATATATTCTTGTATGTTATTGCAATTATGCAGTTTCGTTAGGTACATCAATATTTTATGCATGCTGTATGTGAAATCTGGGACAGTATGAAGAAAATGCAGGTAACAAAGGAGAATTATGTTTAGCATGCAAATTAAATCACTGTGGAAGAGGCAGTAGAAATCCTCCTAAGGTCATGAAACTGAAGTGTGAAATCTCATGACCATGTGAGTACATTACTGTAGTTTGGAAAGTAGAGCAATTATGAAGGTATAAATGTGGGAGGCATGACAGTGCTAAAGCTAGTTGTGTCTGAGTTGAAAAATTGGAAGGCAGAGATAGTAAAGTGCAGTGGGGATAGTAAAGTGGACGATGGGAAAACACCATCAAGCTTGGAAGAACGGACTTGTGTCTGTAGAGTGGAAAAATTGTGTTTGTTCTCAAAAATATATTCAGAAGCAGAGATGGCCAATGTAAGTACAGTGATCATGGAATAAGTGGGCTGAATGTCATAGGAAAGTTACCATATAAGTGTCTTAAGACTAGCAGCTGGGAAGGGTAATTGAATGCCATAATGTCTGGCAAGTGATGACAATCTGGTCTTCTGAATTGTAGAGTATGTGTGGATCAGGTATTTACAAAATTGATTGTAGGTTTTATAAGTACAGTATGGCCAAAGAATTTTCATCCAGATTGGTAGCTTGTGCTGTGGTAATATGCAAGTAACTTTTAAATAACTATATTACCGTATAAACAAATACAGTAGTTAAGGGATCTGTCCGTTAATTGGATTTTTTTTTTTTTTTTAATATACTGCAATTTATTCTGAACATCTTAGCAAGAGAGAGAGAGAGAGCGACTTAACAAGTATCAGTGATATGTGGAAAGGATGGAGAATGAGAGACTGACAAGGAGACCGTGTGTGAGTGAGGTGGAAGGGAGGGACCAAGGGTGAGGTGGAGAGATACGGTGGAGAAGTATATGAGAGAGGGATTTGAGTTCAGGAGAGGACAGGATGACACAGAGGAGATTCATTTTTGGCCACCCCTAATGAGATTGAGGTGTCTGGTAGTAGATAGACATATTGAGGATTTGCTCTCTATCTTCTCAACACAGGGGAGGACGAGAGAAAGATAAGGTTTGAGGATGGGGCGGAGGATGAGTGTACGTTGCGTCACCGAGTGCAAAGTATTGTGAAGATACCCCCACACGAGCTGCCAGCCAGTTCCTCCAGCTCTTAAGTGAAGCAGGAAGGGGAAGTAAGGGAGTTGGATTGAGGAGATTGTCCACTGGAAAATGCAGCAGTTGCAGAAGTAAGTAAAAGGAAGTTCAGTAGCAGTAGTGTTATTGTTGAGTATTTCATGTGTGGAGAAAAGTGGAAAAATAAATTAGCTATGGATAGATGGTATTTAAAATGAAAAAGAAAAAGCATGAAGTAAGTGAAAATTCAATAGCATTTTTTTTTTTTTTTAAGTAAATAATGAGAAATGGGAACATATATTACAGATATGAAATATTTAGAAAAAAATGAAGGAATTAATGAAATGAAATGAAGTTAAATGAAGTTCAAGCAGTCCTTTATATCTTACTTTAGTCAATTGTGCGAGGAGAAAAGAGGAAAAGGCAAATTAGCTGGATAGGCAGTGTTTGGATAAAAATGAAAGAACTGAAGGGAGAGAGTGCGGTGAAAAAAATTGGCTGAAACTAGGTAGTGTATAGAAAGAGCTGATGTGAGAAGAAAGTAAACATAGGCACTGTAATCTAAGGAAAATGTCGGTTAGAAAGGGATAACAAGAGTTTAGGGACAAATTGGAGGAAGTACTTCAGTAATAAGGGACCAGTTAGGATTAAGGAAATGATCTCAATAAAGTGATAATGAGGGAAAATGAGGTGCAATGAAAATGTTACTCTTTCAATTACAGTTTATGCAAAGGGATGAGGAGTATAAAAAAAAAAACAGAAGTACAGTAGTCCATAAATTAAGTTGAAAAAAAATTAATTTGCAAAAATAAGTTGAAAATCAAGTTGAAAACAAATTAAATTGCAAAATTAAGTAAAAAAAAAAAATTAAGTTGCATAAAAAAGTTGGAGAAAATGGTAGTTGTTAGGTGATTGATAATGCAGATGCGGTAGCTCGATCGGTAGAGAGTTGGCTTGCAGTCCCGTGGGACCCAGGTTCAAATCCTCACTGAGGCAGGGAACAGTTTAAGGATTTGAATTTCATTAAAATCAGGCTTTACTGATCTACCAGAAGACCCGCTGACATGTCGTAAAAATAACCCCGCTAATACCAATACACCAGTCCTGTATGAGACAGCCCTAGCATGTATTCAATATGGACGGTGGGTGTTAGCGCCGAAGTGGTGACATGTAGAGGTGTATGAGGACGGCTGGGCCTTGATAGCAGGCTGTAAAGCCTATGCCCAGAGTCGGACACATAAAGAAAAAAAAAAAAAGATGAGATTGCAAGCTATCAGTATATTTTCTTCAAGGTTCCTGTATGTTCCTAATTACCTTGTTATTGTGTGCACTGTTCAGATGGCATTTTATCCCACTTGGTAGTATTGGACCTCAGGAGTTCTAGAAATAACCCATTGAAGACAACTTCCCTAAGCTGAATAGAATCATCTGGGGTAGCAATTTTAAACTAAGTAGAAAAGTCTGTGGAGGCTGTTTTGTCCTTGTAACCCCTTTAATCTGATCATGTAGCTACTATTCTGTATATTGGTCCTGTCTCCAGATGATTTTATTCTGTTTAGAAAATGTTTTAAGTGCCAGAGTGTGAGAAATAGATGTAAGCAGACTGATATTGTTTGGTGATAATGAGAATATAATAAAAGATGGTTTCACTTTACTAAATACATAAAGGTTACACATAAAGTCATGGGGTGAAATTTTTTGTTTGTTCATTCTACCTTCAGGTGACTTTATTTTACTTTGAAATGGTTTCCAGTGTTGGCTTTAATGGAAGACCATAGCTTTCCCATCCAGTATGAAAAATCTCCCTAAACCAAATATAAATTTATAGAGATAGCAGAATACAACAAATGAATCACAGGATTGAAGGGGTTACTGATAGATTTGTGTTTTTATATGAGAAGTGATGCTATATTATTCTTGAGTTTGTACAGTACTGTATGTATTTTATATCACTTTCTGTAGCTTATGGTATACCATATTTTATATTTTTTAATTTAAACCATTCTTGTGTCCCAGGAAACCATTTTTCTACACTGGGTGGTAACCACTTCAGCTGGATGGAACCTGTTAAGGTTTTTCATCTGAGGGGTAGATGGGTTTTCTTGCTAGTCACCTTTTGCCTTACGTTTCGGAACTGAGTAGCATATCTGTGGACCCTTATGCTCCTGTCTAGCCTATATGGGACAAACTGGGATTGAGTGATGATGATGATTTGAATTGAATAGTTAGTGATTATACCATCAG
This sequence comes from Birgus latro, assembly GCA_018397915.1. Taxonomy (NCBI): domain Eukaryota; kingdom Metazoa; phylum Arthropoda; class Malacostraca; order Decapoda; family Coenobitidae; genus Birgus; species Birgus latro. The sequence continues at coordinate 17,896 of JAGKTI010005586.1, read as the reverse complement.
TGCATGTCCAGTAATGGGATTTGCTGCTGGAAAGGGTGATAAGAGAGGTTTGGAAGTCGGTGAGGCTAGAGAACTGACAAGAGATCGAGCTGGCTGGATGAATGTTGTGAGGAGAAGTGCATAATCAGGGATTTGACACCCCTTTTTAATATGGTCGCATTCGGATTGACTCTATCGGATACGTTTATATGAAGCTACAATACATGGCAAACATTTTTTGGCGTATCCAATAGAGCCAGGATTCTGCAGGCTTGAATGATGAGTGAATGGAAGCATGGCCTATTGGAGTGGGCAGGTTTGGGCTGTCTGGACGTTGCTGCTCCTCACTCCGCCCTAGGGTGGGAAAGGAGGTCTGGATGATGATGAAGAGTGATAAGTGACAGCTGCATTCTTGAACACTAAGGAGCATTTTTATCACCTCTGCCTTAGTGGTTTATTTCAGCATAGGGCATGACAGTGTTCTGTCCTTTGTTATTTGTGCACTTTATATCAGTGTTAAAATGACAGAATTAACATACAGGGGACTTTTGCATTATGCATCGATGTTAGAATGACATTAACATACAAGAGACTTATGGCACTATGCTTTGATGTTAAAATGGCATAGCATACAGGGGACTTTTGCAGTATGTAGCAGTGTTAAAATTGGCCTGATGAACATACAGGGGATTTTTGCACTCAGTATGTGTGTTAAAAGGATATATTTCCATGCAGGAGATTTATAATGTGTATTGTGCAGAATAAACCATTCAGGAAAAGGTGCTAGTTAGCCTCCTAAATAGAGTAGAATATAGGCTTAAGACTGGTGAATACTTGGACAGTGTTTGTGCTACCTAATGTGCATTAAACTTATATTTGAATGTCACAGTTTGATATGCTTTAAATGAAAATAGTAGTACTGTAATGCATTCTTTGCTGTCACTAATATATTTGTGATATTCTAATCGAGCAAAGATAATGACTTATTTAACAGAAATGCATTTTTAGTTATAGATTTTAATTGTTTTATCTTACAGTTTTACATATATTATTGTAGGATTGGATATGATTAGTTTCTTGTGTTACTGTAAATTAAAGTGTATGCAGTATTGTCTTCCTGTTGTTGTATATGATGCTATGAAAATAAGGTTAAGTACAGTACAGTAATAAGGTAACCAGCTAATACACAACCTAATGACTTGAGCTATGCCTCTTGCTGCTCATGATCCCAGTGAATCCATTTGTGCAAGTTATTGTATACTGTATTTACAATATTACCAGTGTACTGCAGCCTTCTGCTAGTTCAGTCTTGTGAGCAGCTACCTTAAAACCTTTGGCAAAAGTTTTGAACTTACAGCAGGTTGAAAGCTTGAAGTTTGCTGAGCATGCTATAACAAGTGTTATATTTAGCAATATTGTAACCCATATGCTGTAGCATACCTCATGAGGTTGGTGCAACAGGCTGTATCAAACCTCGTATGAGTGCGATTTTCATCCCTAAACCAGAAAGATTTTGGGAACAGCAGCATTGCATGACTTTTATGGCATACGGTATTGTATTAGGCCAAATGTAATCTTATATCCCTATCCCCAAGCTTGATCCCAGAGGCAGAGGAACAGCAGCTGCATGAGCAAAGTTTCATTTAGTCCTTTTCCATTTGCTGTGGTGTCTGCACCCAAAGAAAACTCAATCCTGTTTAGAAAAAACAGTTCTTGATGCTGAAATCGAGTGCAAAGTCATTAGTGGATAAAGGAGGAGGAGGGATGGAAAAAATCTAAAAGAGAATGTCAGGAACATTTTAATGCTTATTAGGCAAATTGGCCTCTGCCTCAGAGACACCTACCCTGTAATTTGCAAGTTTTGATTCCTCTCCAGGCAGGAATTTCTGACCGCTTTAACTCGACCATCATCCACTCACTTGGTGTAGTGCTGCCTACTTCTTGCTTAGCCTTTATCATTTTTTTTCTGTGCCTGCCCTCCTCTCTTCCTATTTCTCCCATCTTTCCTGTCACTTGTTATTGCTTTTCTTTCCGTTACAGGTGGCTTTACATTGAGTGACAAGCCAAATGGTTTCCTGTAAGTCAGGAAACCATTTACAACTCTGGGTGGTAACCATATAACCAAACCATATGTGCTTCCTACGTGTTAGCAAGTGGGTTGGTGGAGGGTTAGTGCCCCTCCCTGTAGAACAAATAACTCAAAGTCAAATGGCCACCCCTTGCAGGATTGTGGCATCTGGCAGTAGATAGATAGATAGATTAACTCCATAACTATGATGAGTTGAGCAATATTTCCTGGGTAGGTGTGCCGCGTTATGCCAGACTGCTGATTTATATTAGAAGACATTTTGCAACAGTTCGTGGGGGCACTTACCATCCACTCACTTGATGTAGTGTTGCTCTCGGGTGCCTGCCCTTTCCCCTCGTCCTTCCTTCTTTCCTTCCTTCCTCATCTGTCTTTCTTTCCTTCCTTCCTTCCTCTTCTGTCTTTCTTTCCTTCCTTCCTCGTCTGTCTTTCCTTCCTTCCTTCCTCTTCTGTCTTTCTTTCTTGCCTTCCTCTTCTTTCTTTTTTGCCTTCCTCTTGTGTCTTCCTTTCCTTCATTCTTTCCTCTTCCTTCTGTCTGCGGGTGACTCTACACTGAGTGACAAGCCAAATGGTTTCCTGTACACCAGGAAACCATTTACCACGCTGGGTGGTAATATTTCAAATTATGGCACCTGGTGGTGTAGTGGGTAATTAAGGCGCTTCAGTCGGATTGAGCCAGTGCAGGTTTATATCCAAGGAGTGGTTGGGGTTTATTGCTCACGTAATTCCACTCAGGGATGAGTGAGGCCAGTCACTGTCATCTTAAATGTCAGGACCAATTTGCCTAGCCCCGGACTCTTACGCTCCTCGTGGGGCAACGGTGGATTAGATGATGAATGAGTGAATGGCCTAAATCTGCTATGCAGCAGTCCTAGCATGATTTTTACAACCAGGGTATGTTGCAGCCCACGAGTTAAAATGATGAAGTCACTTGTTATTTAGTGAAGTGCCTTGCAACTAGTCAAATCAGCGTAGTTGGATATTAATCTGTATTTTGCATAAACTTATGTGTGCCTTATGAAACTGTAGCATGAATTATAGTGACATTTTTCTATATTGTACAGTTGGGTGGTCCCAAAAAAATAATGAAATTTCATTTATCCATAAGAGTACTTTTTTCCTCTGTGCATAGTTGAAAAGCACACACAGTTTTTCTGTCAAAAAACAGTATTGAGTGGTTGCCCCATATTTTACTGATAAATCAGAGGTTCTACATAGCACTTGTAAACATTGGCATAAGAGCTACCTTTGATGGAGTGGGGAGCTTCTTTCTGTGATTTACCTCCAATCGGAGAACGAACTATTTGTGTTTTTCGTCCTTTGTTAGTGTATTTTTGGCTGATACCATGTTCAGCTGTGTCATTTACTACTTTCATCTGAGAGGCCTTATCCCAAAATTCATTGAAACCACAATTGTTTGGGGGATTTTACCACGAAGGATTGAGGTGTAGGTATTCCACCTTTGATAAGACATCAGAAAAGGAACCAGTTCTTTTTATAACAGTATATTCCAGCTTCAATTCTCCCACATCATCTGCAGTCTTTAGATGTCTAGGAGGGATGGGTAACTGGGAACACTGTAGGATCTGGACCATCTTTTCCTTTGTCTCCGTAATCAAACAGTTGTCAAAATAGGGTAGGGCAACCAAGTGCTTAGAGAGAAACCAAAGATGCTTGTACAGTGTTGCTGATATTTTGCTTGCCATGGTCAGTGGGGTCAATTTTTAGAAGATAAAAGTTCATTGTTCATTGTATCACCTTCTTATTGTCGAGCTCTGTTCTTCTTGAGGGCCAGATACTTCTTGTGTAGCTTCGACAGTTTCCTGACACACGAATCTTATCATTGGGTAGGAATTCTGGTGTACTCCCACACAGAGACAACTGTTTCACAGGCCAACTTGTAACCGGCTGGCAGCATTCTGCCTTCTTCCAAGGTGGTGGAGCGGAATCAGTCAAAGCACATCTAATTCATAGGCAAGTCGTGTTGTTGATAGCTGAGGGTTAGGTTTTCCAAGAAGCCAGTTTTCAGGTGCAAATCTGAAACCAGTGTACTTAAGAAAAGTGTTCTTAAGAAAAGCTGTATGTTTTGTACTGTATGTGGTAACCTCTAATGTCCACCAATCAAGCTCAGATTTCACACACATGCAAATAAACCATTATGGACAAAAATTAGTTATGTGGTGGAATAATTTGACTAACCTTGTTTTTACCATTGTACTTTGGACCACCTTGCTGTACACTATATGGTAATTTCATTCTTCTTGAGAAATAATGGGGTACTTGAAAAATACTTTTTCATTTGACTGATAATGTTGGACTAACGATTGTCTTCTGTAAAGCTTGAATGGTATCAGCTAGAGCCAGATAACAGTATGGCTGCTTTTAAGCATGCTTTTTTAAGCCCTCTGATCAGACATATAACCTCCATCAGTATGAGAGATTCCCCTTGACCTGATTTATAAGTGTCTGGTGGTATCAGAAGTAAAATAAGAAATTTGTCATCATAGTAAAGGGATATAATGCAGCCTTAGAAATTCAGAAGTATAAAGTTTGGACACATCAAAAGTTCAAATGCCATAATCCATGAAATCAGTGCCATTTCATTTCCTCAAATGAGCTCTCAAATTAAATTACCACAGAAACAAGCATCTAAGACTGGTGACTTCACTTACCTGGTACTGACCGGCTTTACCAACAAACATGCTTAATAAATAAATGCTTTCTTTCCTCCTCCTTTATTCTTTGCTTCAGTATAAACATTATACAGATTTCACAGTAATTATGGCTTCAGATAAAATGCCCTAGTTATACTGATTAATGCATTGCTGTGAAAAAAAGATGCAGCATAACAATCCAGTCACAAGTATAGTACATGAAGCCTATGCCCAGAGTCGGACACATTAAAAAAAAAAAAAAAAATGTGGTGTGAGATGATTGTGGTGATGGAAACTTGGCCATGTACAGCATAAAAACATGATAATAGTCAGAAGTGCTGGTAAGTTACAGACTGAAACAAAGTATTAACTACTATACCTTTGCATGTGTTCTTAAAGACAGTCATAGTGTTGGAAACAAGAGAGTATACAACTGTACAAAGCAATGTGATAGGGGTCTGAAGTTTTATGCCAAGTGAAAATACAATAAATATCCGTTAACCTTGCAACACCACCTGTCATGCATCGTTAGCTGATTATATATACTCATTTAACAAAAGCAGAATTTTTTGTAGGCAGCAGTCTCCTAAAATGCATCTTTTACATGATTTGTGTCTTTGTTAAAGTACAGTGCAGTTGATATCCAAGTAAATTATGATGTAACCACTGTAACTACTGTATTAACCTCAGACATCTTTTTTCACTCATTTCATACAAACATGTATTGCATCACTAAGATTTTGATATTCTTATAAGATTTCATTAATGCAGACTTATATAAGTGTTCATTATCATAAATACATCATAATTAAACAGTAAACTTAGCAGTCTGTGTGTTAGATATGCTTTCATGTGGAGCATGGAGTGATGCATCATGCTGAGCACATTGGGAGGTTGTAAAGAAAAATCAACTGGTTGTCTGCTAGCGAATGCAAGGCAGTGGTGAAAGATATGTATACTGTATTTGTGTATTTCCACTTTAAATAAGTATTAGAATGCAAAATTATTTTCCCTCACAACTTCTTGGTGGACGTTAAATATGGATACAATTGCGAAGTTTTTAAGAACATAAGTAGGCATACAGAACGTGAGAAAAGAGGCAAGAAAAATACAGCACTTCATGGTTAATAGTGGGTGTTACTTGTACTGACAATTATTATTACCATGAGTTATAAAGGATAAATGGTAAAGGCCATGTTTTGAGAGCATTGGATTATAGAAATCATGTGGTAGGCTAGTTAGACCATACTACTAAACTCTTCTCATAAGTTTGTCTAAACTATGAGAGTAAGACAAGGATAGCCAGACAAATGCTCCTTCTAAAGCTTGAATTTGTCAAAACTTTGAATATACCATAAACACAAGCATTTCATAGTTTGAAGGTTGCACTGTATTATTCCAAAACCCTTCATTACAGGACATCGCCTTTGAGCTGAATGGAATTTGGTAGTAGTGAAGATATGAAGCTTATGACATCAGAGGGAAAGTGTTAAGTCAGTGGAATGATTTTGGCTGTAGCTTTTAGTGTGTTCTAGTCTTTTTATCCTGGTACTGTAGGTGGCACTGGTTCTGATAGGTTGCCCTTTAATAGAGCTTATTCTTGCCTTATTCTTGCTCTTACACACACACGCACACACACACACACACAAAATTATATCACCCTAATAGTGAATGGGTTATACTTGGTTTGTTTTCATCTGACAGAATTAGATCACTCACAGATTGAATACTGAGATGTGGTTGCATGAAATTTTGATGAGCCAGAGTTATGAGGTAGGAATGAGGCTCCTTTGTTACTAGTCAGATTTATCTTCTAATCTGACTACACTTGAATAATCATCACTTGAAAAATTATTGGGCATGAGCAAGAATGAAATATATGTGACGTCTGTGATAGGAGGTAATAGATTTAACCATTCCAAATGCAAAGATGTATTAGATTTAAGTACAGTATAGTTTTATAAGGCTGTAATATACTGTATATTGGGATTTTTGTTCTGGTAGACAGTGTGTTGAAATATGCTACAGACATGGAGCGGTGTCAGAATATTATTTTATTTTTATTTATTTTTTTATTAATACTAAATTTTAATGGTGTGCTGTAGTGTGGTTTTTGTTTTGATGTTTAAAATCCATTTGTATATTTTGTGTGCAATATATTACACACACACACACACACACACGAGGGAGGCTTTGTGAGATTGGCGCGTACTGTAGCTAATAAAATACACAATAAATCAGTGTTTCGTCTCACCCTGCAGTGTGTTTCTTCGGTCTGGCGGAGTGGCTTCATGGAGCAGATTACCATACATTCTCATATCAGGTATTTTGAATGTTTTCAGGTTTCTGTAGGTATCACTAATATAAGCTAATACTACTGTACTGCAGTACTAACAGGGTAACATACTCGTACAGTATGCTGCACCACCAATGTTAAACTATTCACTACTATGATTTAGTAGCTAACAAGTGACAAGTCCTTAATCCAGGTTTTTTTTACATGGTGCTGAAGTAAACTAACACCAGTACTAACACAGTAACTAACAGTACAGGGCACTAATGTTAAAGCTAATCACCACTAGCACTGTTTGCTGTAGTAGGTAACAAGTCGTATGGTTCTAGTTCAGACTTAATGTTTTTGATGCTCGTGTTATGAAACTAGTTGTAAAGGATATCAAAGCAGGGGATAAAGAAATCTTCCTCCCACAAGCTGTTCCTGTCATGGTGACAAATATATGTAACATGAAGTGTTAAAGCCTCCCTCTCCATCCTCGTAACTTTGGGTTGCTTCTTTTATAAGGCACCAACATGCTTGCCTATGTCTTCCTTGGTCATCTGATGGTGACTCCACACTTCTCAGTCTCTAGCAGCTGCTTTATTAAGTGCTTTAACCCAGAGGTCTCGGTGATCTTGTTCCAAATCTTCTTATGTGTGTCTTGCATCTCTGCCCTCAACATTCACACCTCTCACCCTCTGCACCCAGTTGTCATTATCCATCTTCTCTACATGTCCAAGCTATCTCAATCTTTCCTCTTACATCCAAGTCCCATTCTTATTCTTTCTCACAACTCTTCATTTGCAGTGGAACCTCCCCAGGCTTGTCATTCAGGAATGCACTACACATCCATCTAATTAATCTCATCACTACAGTTGAGCTTATGAATATTCTCTTCCCCTTCTGCCCAGGTCTCACTGCTGTAGAGTACAGTATTATACTCCTAACACTTGTTTCCTGCAAGGAACCTCCTAGCACGGAGGGAGAGTCCTCTGTGTCAGGTGGGAACAGCAAGTCCCAAAACTTCTGGTCAATCCTCACTGTAAACTTTTTTTTTTTTTTTAAAGGTGGGTATAAAGTACCCTATGAAGGGCTAGTCCAATAAGTTACCATGCCATAGCCACTAAAAAAATAAATAAATAAAAGATTGCACTCTGTTGCCTTTTTTAAGCAATTTTTCTATGGGTGTTGATTTCACCCTGAACCCCAAGAGAAGTTGGACACCTCTGTGGATAGTTCAGAAGGCCATAGAAAACAGCTGGGATCACCCCATGCGTCGTTCTTCTTGGGGTGACTGTGGACATTACGGAGCTTTAAAAGAAAAAAGTTACAAAACTGTCAGCCATGTGAATTTGGACACAATAGATGTCTTTTTAGTTACTGCCTTTCGTATAATAAAGCACATATTAACCCCATGGGTGGCTGGTCCAGTGACCAATCAAGCTATGACCATCGCACAAGATAATGCTCTTTATAGTTTTTTATAATTATATGGATGTCCAAATTCAACCCAGGTTTCTTGGGAAAAAAAAATATGAAATACCCTTTTAAGCATACGAAAAATAGATACAATATTGTCAGTTTCTTTATTTTTGTCTTCATTCTAAATAATTTCGTTGTTAATTATTTACAGGTGCTCTACAGTAGGTTGTCCCTGATAGAAGTTTAACAGTGTAAGAAGTTTTAAGGAGAAAAATATACAAAATCAAAATTTTTCCGATACTTAGACATTATAAGATATTACTATGGCAGTATGAAAAAAACATCACAAACAAACCTGTACATGCAGATTTCTGGTCGGTTATATTGTGTGAGATTTTCAGCATTAAAATGTTTTACAGAAAAAAATGTCCGAATTCACCGTTTGTCTCAACTTGCCCGGTTTACGGTACCCTTGCCACCGAGCTAGCTGGCTGCAATCCCACCTCCAGCATATATCATTTTCCATTGATAAATGAACTCCTCCACACTCTGAAGAGACCCTCCGGCAAGATTATGCCTTTCCTTCCCTTCTGCATCTGTTTGCTTTCTTATACATACCAAACACTCAAAATCAGCATTATTTTGTAGTTTTCATCTAATACCACTACAACTCTTATGCACCACCGTACTACAGACATTGCATAAGACGGAGTCGCTTCCCACACCCTTGTGGTTGACTGCACATGGCCACATTCTCTTTACTTTGGCAGTGCCACTGCCAACCCTAGGCATCGCCACTTTTGTTTTATTTGTGTTTACTCTCAAATTGTTTATACCCCATTCCATTTCTCCACCACCTAAATCATACCATTGCTACCCTCTCTTTCTTTGCAGTCAACTCGTAGTCACTGGCATACAATGCCTATCATGGAAGTCCAGTCCTAAAGTCACGTAAGAGGTGTAAAACTGACTGATGCGCAGCAGCATTCACAGAAAATAATTCTTACAAACCTCTATTCACTCTCGCCTGGGTGCAAGAGATGATATAGAGTGGTAGAATGAGACGTTTTGGACATGCTAACCTGCCGAGTCCCATCGACGTACGGTGTACGTTGCAACTTTTTTCCGCGGTTAGACCCAACGATGTACACTGTACGTCACGCAAATGCAAGGCCCATTGTTTGCACATTTTTCAACATTCGCGGGTGATTTTTGGTAGGCATATGTGGGAGACCTTCCTCTACCTGCTGTCAAGCAGGGATACTGCCTGGCCACTCCTAACCCCCCCTTCCCCCCCTCCCCACCACACTGGGCAATTCACCTGTTAGCAGTAAGCTGGCCAGTAAAGGTATGTTGCCCCACGGTCTCTCTAGTGACGAAATTCACGGTGAAAGTGATTCCTGAAGTGGAGGACAAAGAATAAAGAAGCTAGAGATAGAAACAAACAGAAGTGATGAGGTGGTAATGTCGCAAAGAACGGTGCCATATACTGGGGTTTTGGGTAAGTGAACAATGCTTATAAACGCCTATATTATTGTGTGAAAACCATTATAGACTTTTACTACACATAAATTCGTACCAAATAAATGAAATAAATACGTAATTTAAAGTGGCTTGAATTTTCAACCCTTCCATAGTTCGTTTTCTTAGCCAGGTACCCTGAAAACGAAGGAGAACGTAAGGTTGAGTGACACCTGTATCAACATTTTTTTTACCTCAGGATCGCGATTTCACTATGAATTTTCGATGTTTCTCACCAAAAGCGAAGGTTTCAGCCAAAAAAAAAGTCGAAAATCGGTCGGGATCTGGGGGTAGGCTGGGTAAAAAACCAGTCGGGACTCGGCGGGTTAAGAGGAAAGGAGAGGATTTGGGTATGTTGAGGGGAAAGGAGATGGTTTGGACATTTCGAGAGGAAAGGAGATGGTTTGGACTTAGCAGAGTGAAAGAGGAGTGTTATATCTGGACCACTCGGTATATACTGGTGAGATGCAACTTGTCATGGCCCTAGTTGGTCCCGTATTTTCATCCCATTGCAGATTATTCCACTTAGCTCAGTGGCAGAGAAAGAAAATGCTGTGGCTCAACATGTTCCAATATTCTAGAATCGGTCTTTCGTAACATTTCAGCATTCAAGATGGAGAGACGGCAATTTTAGAGCAAGCTTTGGTTAAGAAAAAGTATAGTTTAACCTCTTTTTAAATGAAGATGTGTGTCAGTTGTCCAGACAGTTATGTTCAGCTTAGGGTAGACTTTTCGAACAGGAGGGGGAGGGGTGTTTAGCTTTTGTACTTCAAATACCCTTCCCTAAACTGAGTGAAAGCCAATTGGTGGTAGCCTAATTGATGAAAAAAAAAAAAAAAAAGTGTAAAAGAAGCGTTTTTGGTCTTCCACATTTTTTTCAGTAGAATTAAAAAATTTTGTGAGATTAAATAAAATGAAAACGTGTACAATCTGTCTGTCTGTCTATTGCCAGATGCCTTAATCCCGTAAGGGGTGGCCACAAACAAATCGCCTCCATGTTGCCCTGTTCCCCACCATTTCATTGCCCTGCTCCCAGGTCACACACCCCTACCTCATATACCTCTCTGCTCCATCCCTCCATCTCATCCTTGGCCTCCCCCTCCTTCTCCCCCCTCGACCTCACTCACACTCTCCCTGTGAGTCTCTCGCTCTCCATCCTCTCCACATGGCCAAACCACCTCAGTGTGTTTCTCCTAATGCTTCCTATCACATCCACACCACAACGCTTCTTCACTTCCACATTTGTCAGTCTGTCTCTCCATGTGACCCTACATGCTCCTCTCAAATAACTCATTTCCACTGCTCTCACTCTTGATTTCTGTCCTTCCAACAAGGTCCAAGCTTCACTTCCATATGTTAGAGTTGGTATCACAATACTGTCATGTAGTAGCTTTTTCACTTCCGTGCTCACTTCCCTGTTCATTATCACTGCTTTCAAGGAACCAGCAACCTTCCTTCCCAGTTGTACCCTTTCAAGCATAACTTCCATCCATACTCATCACGCTACCCAAGTACTTAAAGGCACTCACATTTTCCATTTCCCCCTCATCCATCACTGTACATTCAGAGACTTCACTTCTCTCGAAGACCATAACTGTACTCTTCCCTACATTCACCTTTAGATTCTGTTTCTTACACACTCTCCCAGACTCATCCACCAAGCCTTGCAGCTCCCCTTCGTCTTCACTTAACAACACAGTATCATCTGCAAACAACAGTACAGGGAGTTTCCACACACTGCCCTCTTTCGCTAGGGCTGCTTCAACATCCACTGCCCGACCTTGTATCTCTTTTATAACCCCATCCATATACAGATTGAACAACCATGGAGACATGACACATCCTTGTTTCAGTCCAACCTTCAAATAGAAAAATTCACTCAGTTCACCATCCACAAGCACTGCAGCTTCAGCACCCTCATTCATACTCTTCACGGCCTTCAACAACTTCCCATCTACTCCATATATTCTTAATACTTTCCACAATCCTTGTCTATCCACCCTGTTGTATGCCTTCTCTAAATCCACAAAGGCCGCATACAACTTCTTTCCCTTCTCTAGAATCGTGTACAATATAGCACAAAATTGTCATCAGCACCTTGAGGCGAATTTCCTAAGTTTAGTGTAACATAGCACAGACCTGTGGTAAAATAATAATTCGTAGGGTAAGTAAAATTGTGCTTTTTAGTTGTATTTATTCAGTAGCAGAAACACATCCATAGTAAGCCTTAAGCATTACGTTGTGGCTTCAAGATCCAGTGGCTGGTCGGTCGCCGAGGTGCAGACGATGGGCCGAGGTTGCACGCACATTAGGCTGCAGGTTTGGCTGTTGAGAGATTTTTTTAAAAGTTACTGAGAGAGCGTCAAATTGAAGACTGCTGTTTAGATAGATATTAATTGACATATTGTACATTAGTGTTTCTTCGGCAGGAAATGTTTTCTTCAATGAATACAGGAACTTATATTATTATTTAGGTAGGCCTACGGTATTAATTATAATTTACAATTACTTAAGCCTCAAAACCCTGTACGGACCGATATGCTGAATAAACTAGCCTGAATGTTCCTACAGTCGGTTTGTTTTCATTTAATAAGATCGTAACCTCTTCTGGTGATGGCTAGGTGTAGTCAGATTCTTGGCTGAATTTTACTAGTAACGAAAGAGATTCATTCCTACTTCGTAACTAAGGCCCATCGAATTTCATGCAACCACGGCTTAGTATTCAAGTTTTAGTTCTTTCAAACTATTTACTGTTTACAAACCGACTGTAGAATAAACAAAAATGCTGGCGCACTAAAGGGATAAATTCTACGGGCTTCAAGTTGCTCAATTCACTATTAGTCTCTCCCTAGTAATGATAGTGTAAGTGGCGTGTATTGGAGAGGTAGTCGAGTGATGCTTAAAGCTGAGATAGTACAGTAGTATTAGGTTCATATGCAGTGGAAACCAGTAGACTGCATGCTGTAGTTTCCATTCTGCAGCCCACCAACCTACTTTGGAGGATAGGGAGAGAATTACAAGCGTTTGTTTAGCTGGGCAGTGACGCCACCCAGTTATATCAGTACCAACACGTGAAACTGTCTCTCCAGCACCAGCAGAGGGTAATGATAGCAGTAATACCAGGTGTGGGTATGGTAGTCAGTGATTGTGATGTTAAAGCACGTATAATAATAATAATAATAATACCTGGTGGAGGGGTGGTGGAGTGGAGGGCGCTGAGAGCCTGGATCTGGGCAGGGGATGGGATGAAGCTCTGTATGGCCGGGGGGATGAACGATTGCTGCACCGCTGAAATGAAGACAATGGTTCGTTCCTGTACTACTCTCATTTTAACATAGTAGAGAGAACATTCATTAGAGTACTCTTCCTGCCTTTAACTTGGCGTAGAGAAACATTAATTCGAGTACTCTTTCCACATAATAAAGCATAGCGAAATAATTGCTACACTATTTCCTCATTGACTTCGCCCAGAAACATTCATTCCTATTTTCACATTAACTCTGCGGACAAATATTCAGTGTGTGTGTGTGTGTGTGTGTTACCTGATGGGACGCCTAGGGGTGCGGGAGCAGGTGCGGGAGCGGGAACACTGGAAGCCACTCCCGCCATCACCACCAGGCAAACCAGCATGACGACCTTCATCTTGGATCTGACGGGGAGAGAAAGCAGCCGTTAACGTACATGAACTCAAGATTTATTTTTTGAACTCATTTGTTATTTTTCTCATGTACTGCATTAATATATTTTGATTGAACTCATTTATCATTATTCTTTATTTAACATTTATCGTGATGTATTCTGTACCTTATTATTACCTCATTTGATTGAACTTAATTCTTTGATGACATTCCCGCCGACAGAAGGGAAGAAATAACGACGGACATTAATTTTTTCTGTGGTATTTGACTCGTGTGTTTAGCTTATTCTTGTAATTCATATTAGTTGAATTGTACTTTCTAGTGTTAGTGAGTTTGACAGTCCAAAACAAGCCTAGGATATATATTTGTCAGCGGGAGATACACGGGTAATGTAATTCAGTGGAAAAATCCAATATTATTATTATTATTATTATTATTATTATTATCAAAAGCAGGCTTTGTGCAGAATTGTCCCATACATAATAGCTGAATGAAACAATTTTGTTTGTGTGTGTGAAGAAGAGTGGCTACCTAATAATGGCAGACATTGGCTACTTGCAGACCTTTTTAAAATTTGTTATGCTATATATATTGACGTGAGAAAATGTACAGGTAGACGGTTCGCTTAACTGAAAAAATCCTTGCAGTTGAGAGTGTTTGCATAGAAATCACAGCAGTTTAAGGAGTAAAAGCTGTCGAATGGTGGTTCATTTAGATCAACAGTAGGTTATATTTAACCGAGAATAATCAGTGGTCCAAGGGGTAATACTCGTGTAACTCTTTCTTTGCAGTTGCTTAATTTTGGTATAAAATACACGCCAGCACTCACCGATTATGACAACAACAACAACAACAAAAATCCATATAGCCAGTAGATTAAAAAGTATCTTTGAAATTTTCTCAGCTTTCGCTGCAGTTGACGCAGTTGGTTGTAAAAATGTATGCAGGCTAGCACTCTTGGGTTGTATTTCACAAAATCTCAGCGAGAATTATGGCAGTGTCAGATCACTCACCTTTGTTCTGAGCGACTTCAGAAGGCAGAGTGATTTGAACTGGGTGTTCATGGCCTTATATACCTCTCTGATGCCCTCCACCTTTTGCTCCTCCTCTTTTTCTCTCCCGCCCCTGACATTCCCCCCATCCTTCCTCCGCTAATCGCCTACTCCCCCACTTCTCCCCGCAACCCCTTCTTTCATTACGCTCCACACCTCCCTCCTGTCGCTCCCCCCTTCCCGTCACTCTCCCCGTCCAAAAAGTTAAACAGAAAGAGTAGCAGAATGTCTGTGAATCGGTTATACTAAATAGGGTTAGAATATTTTTAGTTAGAGAATGCATTTTTACTGCAAGGAAGAAAGAACTAAAGGCTAGAAACCCGCAGTTGTTCTCTAAGAAAAAAAAAATGAGCCAAATTCAAAATCTGCACATGTCGAGATGCCTGTACAAATTGCTTTTAAAGGACTGGAGGTCGTAGTCAGTAGCAAATACTGACAGGAGAAGACCAGTTTGGAGATTGACAAGCGAAATTTGGGGCGGGTCTATGAAAGGTCAACCTTGTCTCCAATATACGAACAATTTTCTCAGAGGCAAGTAAAACGATAGATTCTGTTAAAGCCAGACGGCCTGATAAAGACTCTTAGTGGTGATGGTAGTAGTAGCAGTGTTGTAGCCCCAGGTTCATCGGAAACGCGAACCTGGTGGACTAGAGGCTGGAAGTTGCCTTTTTTTCGGTAGTCCCTACGAGGGTTAGGGGGGCAGTTGAGGCATGTCTGTATAACCAGGTAGTTCCACCCAGTTATATCGGTGCCACCACATGAAGGCATCCCTCTTCAGCCCCCTCCCTCGAGCAGTGAAGGGATTAATGAAATTACTGATTACCTTTCCGTTTTCTGAAGTCTCACCTGCACTAAATTAAATCGTCAGGAGCAAAAATAAAACAAAGTGCGTCATTAGATTGAAATGGTTAATGATAAAAGCGTATATGGTATAGGTTAAGTTAGGAATCCATGACATCCCGCTCCCCCATGGTCTAAAATTTCGTCCTTTTGTAGCTTATTTCACGTAGTTCAGTGCCTGAAAACAGTACAACGGCTGTCTGTCCATTCCATAGCACTTGGAGACTGGCGCCATATTCTAGTGCTGATGTTATCTCACAACTCAGCATTCATGATCTAGGCAGCTTTAGGCGAAGTTAGAGTAAAAAGAGTATAGTAACTTCGCTGATGTCCCCAGAATAGAACATATTAATTTCACCGTTGACCAAAATTTTTCAGATGGGTCTTCCTCTTTTTTTGTTTTTCCCTGTTAAAAAATGTGGAGTACTTAGTGTGCATAAACCTGCCAGAGACATCCAGTACATATTGTTATAAAAATAAACCCGAGAAGGATCTTGGAGTAACAATTATCAGCCACCAAGAAACCTAAATATTTTATTGGTGCACGAAGTAAAGCAAAAAGGGAGAACGTTATTCTCTAGAATGAGTAAGGGTTCAAAGTAATTCTAGCGCTTTATTTAGCTTTAGTATCAACACATCTGGATTGGTGCGATTTTGGTGCCCATATTATTATTATTATTATTTTTTAAAGAAAATGCGAAGGATGAAAGTTACAAAAGATACTTAATGTAGGGAATCTCCAAATAAAGACGCTGCGGTGGTATGCTCAGACCCCGATGTAATTTAGGTATGTCTGAGAACAGGAACTATACAAGGGAAGATTTTGCACTCCGAAAACAGTTATAACCAGCAGTATTTCCGTCTCATAGCTGTGATATATTAACGAAGTTACTGAGGAAGATTCAACAGCCTCCTTGCCCTTCCCACAATACAAAACCTGAGTTACGACAGGGAATGGATCATTGGTGCGTTTGGAAAGGAAAATTTGCACCCGCTGGAAAGGCGTGTAGTCGGGTATTTCACTGACGACATTTAGTGCATGTAAGAAGTAAAAGAAAGTAGATAATATAGTATGCTTTTTTATTATTATTGTTATTGTTATTATTACTCTGACGACTCAAATTCTCATCCCATCGCATGTTATATCACGTTGGGCAGGAAAAGACAATGCTCTGGCTCTACATCATTTCCATAGCACTTTTTCGTGACTAGCGTCATATACTTGTATTATTCTGTTTTTAAGGCTCAGCAGTGAAGATGGAGAGATGACAGTTGTAGGCCAGGTTAGAGTAAATGGAATATATTAAAGTCTCACAAGTAAACATATAGGACCGAACATGAAAAATGCAGCTTTAGTAAGGAGACAGGTAAGAACTGGTTTTGAAACGTGGGTTAGTGAGTTACCCCATTGATTTAGGTGATCCTCGTTCATTTGTGGGTTCAAGAATAAATAAGCATGATGTAAACTCGCAGAGTCGAATGTAAGACTTCCCAGTGAAAATAAATGACTGAATAAAAAACAGAGATGAAAATGTACATGATTCAGTTCAAAAGTGGATGCGTGTTTTCCTTTCTTCGTGTGAAATTTCCTTACCAAGTTTTCTACATGGTATGATTTTCGTTGTTTTTCCTGCGTTTGAAAGTGGGAGAGACGTCGCCTTTTGTGGTACCCTTGTCTAATTTTGGTAACCATACACAACTTGCCCAGTATTACGGTAGTGGTCCTGGACTCTTTTCTTCACCCTTATTTGGTTCAGATTTTCGCCCAATTGCAGCTTATTTCACGTAGCTCAGTGGAAGAATAAGAAAATACTTGACTGTTCATTCCACATCACTTCCTCATGACTAGCATCATGTTCTAGTGCTGTTCTGTTGTCACCAGTCAGCATTCAAGGTGGGGTGATGGCAGTTTTTAGGCCAGGTTGGTTTATTTATTATTTAGTTTTTCCCGGCCGACTTATGGCAGTTAGTTATTCTCGTTTATTTTTCTTTGTTCATTCTATCCATTCCTTCATCACTATTCCTTCCTAGTTTCTCCTCTTCCTCCTCCTTTCTCCCTTTCCTCCATTTCCCCTCCTTACCACATTTGTTCTCCCCTCACCCCTCTCTCGTCCACCCCCACCTCCCCTCACCTCCCATCACCACGTGCCTCACCAACCTTGTGACCACACACACACACACACACACACACACACACACACACAGAAAAAACGTGAACCTTATGCATGTGACTTTCCGGAATAATTACTCAGATTATTATAATGTAGTTTTTATTTTTTATTTTATTATTATTATTATTATTATTATTATTATTATTATTTATAGTAATAATAATGTTATTTATATTGTTTTTATAATTATATTATTATTATTATTAATTTGTATTCTATTATAATTATCTATTGTGTGTGGAAACTCCCTGTACTGTT